>CAUYPK010003143.1:0-10102 GCA_963574355.1 Loris lydekkerianus
TTGGCTAACCCGATCAGGAAAAAAAAGAGAAACATCTCTAATATCATCAATCAGAAATGACAAAGACAAAATAATAACAGACTCCTCAGAAATTCAAAAAATCCTTAATGAATATTACAAGAAACTTTATTCTCAGAAATACAAAAATATGAAGGAAATTAACCAATACTTGGAAGCACATCACGTTCCAAGACTTAGCCAGAATCAAGTGGAAATGTTGAACAGGCCAATATTAAGTTCTGAAATAGCATAAATCATACAAAATCTTTCTAAAAACAAAAGCCTGGGACCAGATAGCTTCACATCAGAATTCCACCAAACCTTTAAAGAGGAACTAGTACCTATATTACTCAACTTGTTCCAAAATGTAGAAAAAGAAGGAAGACTACCCAACACATTCTATTAAGCAAACATCACCCTGATCCCCAAACCACAAAAAGACCCAACAAGAAAAGAAAATTTTAGATCAATCTCACTAACGAATATAGATGCAAAATATTCAAAAAGATCGTAACAAACATAATCCAGCAACACATCAAACATCATGACCAAGTTGGTTTTATCCCAGGGTCTCAAGGCTGGTTCAATATATGTAAATTTATAAGTATAATTCAGCACACAAACAATTTTTTTTTAAAAAGACCATATAATTCTCTTAATTAATGTAGAAAAAGCTTTTGATAATATCCAGCATCCCTTCATGATCAGAATACTTAAGAAAATTGGTATAGAAGGGACATTTCTTAAACTGATAGAGGCCATCTACAGCAAACCCACAGCCAATATCATATTAAAAGGAGTTAAATTGAAATCATTTCTACTCAGATTAGGAACCAGACAAGGCTGCCCATTGTCTACACTGCTCTTTAACATTGTAATGGAAGTTTTAGCCATCGCCATTAGGGAAGTAAAGGCAATGAAGGGTATTCATATAGGGTCAGAAGAGATCAAACTTTTGCTCTTCTCAGATGATATAATTGTATATCTGGAAAACACCAGGGATTCTACTACAAAATTCTTAGAAGTAATCAAGGAATACAGTAGTGTCTCAAGTTACAAAATCAACATTCATGAATTAGTAGCCTTTATATACACCAAGAATAGGCAAGCTGAAAAAACAGTTAAGGACTCTATTCCATTCACAGCAGTGCCAAAGAAGATGAAATATTTGGGAGTTTATCTAACAAAAAACATGAAAGATCTCTATAAAGAGAACTATGAAACTCTAAGAAAAGAAATAGCTGAAAATGTTAACAAATGGAAAAATATACCATGCTCATGGCTGGGAAGAATCAACATTGTTAAAATGTTCATACTACCCAAAGCAATATACAATTTTAATGCAATCCCTATTAAAGCTCCCCTGTCATACTTTAAAGATCTTGAAAAAATAATATTTCATTTTATATGGAATCATAAAAAACCTTGAATAGCCAAGACATTACTCAGAAATAAAAACAAAGCAGGAAGAATCACGCTACCAGACCTCAGACTATACTATAAATTGATAGTGATTGAAACAACATGGTACTGGCACAAAAACAGAGAAGTAGATATTTGGAATAAAATAGAGAACCAAGACATGAAACCAGCTACTTACTGTTATTTGATCTTTGACAAGCCAATTAAAAACATTCAGTGGGAAAAAGATTCCCTATTTCACAAATGTGCTGGGTGAACTAGCTGGCAACCTGTAGAAGACTGAAACTGGACCCACACCTTTCATCATTAACTAAGATAGACTCTCACTGGATTGAAGACATGAAACTATAGTTTCACTACTCTCACTTAAGACATGAAACTATAAAAATACTAGAGGAGAGTGCAGGGAAAACCCTTGAAAAATCAGTCTGGGTGAGTATTTTATGAGGAGGACCCCCTGGGCAATTGAACCAGCTTCAAAAATACACTACTGGGACCTGATCAAACTAAAAAGCTTCTGCACAGCCAAGAACACAGTAAGTAAAGCAAGCAAGCAGTCCTCAGAATTTGAGAAGATATTCGCATGTTATGTCTCCAAAAAAGGTTTAATAATTAGAATCCACAGAGAACTCAAACATATAAGCAAGAAAAGAACAAGTGATCCCATTGCAAGCTGAGCAAGGGACTTGAAGAGAAACTTCTCTGAAGAAGACAGGCACATGGTCTACAGACATATGAAAAAATGCTCGTCATCCTTAATCATAAGAGAAATGCAAATCAAAAGTAGTTTGAGATATCATCTAACTTCAATAAAATTAGCCCATATCACAAAATCCCAAGACCAGAAATGTTGGCACAGATGTAGAAAAAAGGGAACACTTTTACACTGCTGGTGGTAATGCAAATTAATACATTCCTTTTGGAAAGATGTATGGAGAACACTTAGAGATCTAAAAATAGATCTTCCATTCAATCCTATAATTCCTTTACTAGGTATATACCCAGAAGACAAAAAATCACATTATAACAAAGATATTTGTGCCAGAATGTTTATTGCACCCCAATTTATACTTGCTAAGTCATGGAAAAAGCCCAAGTGCCCATTGATCCACGAGTGGATTAATAAATTGTGGTATATGTACACCATGGAATATGATGCAGCCTTAACGAAAGATGGAGACTTTACCATTTTCATGTTTACATGGATGGAGCTGGAACATATTCTTCTTAGTAAAGTATCTCAAGACTGGAAGAAAAAGTATCCAATGTACTCGGCCCTACTATGAAAGTAATTTATGCGTTTCACATGAAAACTATATCCCAGTTATAACCTAAGAATATAGAGAAGGGGAAGAGAGAGGGAAGGGATGGGGAGGATGGCCAAAGGGAGGGCGATTGGTGTGATTACACTGCAGTGCATCTTACAAGGGTACATGTGAAACTTAGTAAATGTAGAATATAAATGCCTTAACACAATAAGTAAGAAAATGCCAGGAAGGCTATGTGAACCAGTGTGATGAAAATGTTTCAAATGGTCTATGAAACTAGTGTATGGTGCCCCATCATCACATTAATGTACACAGCTATGATTTATTAATAATAAAAAAATATTTTTTAATTAAAAAATTAAACAAAAATGTTTTTCTTTTAACATGGGTGCACATTAAACACCATGTATGTGGCAAAATATGGTAAGTTTGGGAAGCCTAGGAACTCCAAAGAGGCAATACAAAAGTTATGAGAAGCAAGCAAAATAGCTGTATTCCACTGGAGCTAACTAGGAGGGAAAAAGCAAACTAGAGTCAGATTGGAGACATTTTAAATACCAACTGACTGGACACAGAAGTGGCCAATGTGTAGTAGGATTAGAGAGGAATCTACCTTAAGAGAGAAGGGGCATTTTGACCTTCTCTTCTGGGGGAAGACAACTAACTGCTCAATGTAAGAATTTGTCCTGGTAGAGACCAGGTAGTGACCTTCTGATCTATATGTTGCCTTTACAGGGATAAAGCCTGGACATTGAGCACAGATGAAGAATTCAGTGAGACCAAATGATAACATAGCAACTCAGACCCCTGGTGTAGGGGATGCTCTGGAAAAAAGGGCTCCATAGATTTTATATTAAGAGGAGAAATGTAATGGATCAATGGATCAAAATTGTGTTAATAACTTTCACTAAAACCTGGCAGATTGATACTTTGTCTCTTAAAGCTATACGGTTTTTACATTCTATGTAATCTATGACATCTATGACATAGAATGACATAGATTACATAGAATTCTATGTCTATGACATAGTTTTTCAAATGGAATATGTATATTTATGTGTTTATTTATACATATTTATGTACATATATACATCTATGTTCTGCCTTCTTCTTTGCGTTTTATGTAAGACATTGATTTTTTTTAAGGAAAATGCAAATGTCTCTAGTAGTTACCTAGGAGACAAGAAAATATATAGGCGGAATGATTCGATCGTATTTGTGAAGCTAGTGCCCCACATTATAACATTTCATACCCAAATAGTTAGATAAGGTATACTGTTGTTTTTTTCTCTAAGTTTATTTCACACTTAAGGATCAGTTTTCCACTAAGATTTTAGAAACTTCTGCTCACCTTGCTTGTATTGATTTAAAAAAAACAAAAACAAAAAAGATAAAAGAAAAGCATTGGTGGCCTCTTAATAAATTAATTGACAAAAAAAAATCACATAAAATAAAATGCTAAAATCTTCAGTGAGGTTGAATAAGGCTTTATTAGACATCCACTTTACCTCCAAACATCATCCTATTGAAATCAACAAGTTCTCTTAAGACATCCTTTCTAACACTCAGTGGAGAAGGAACACCATCCTTATGTAATGGTTGAATATGAACCTCAAAGATTTTCTTTCCTTTCATCTAAATAACAAAGAATAGCGAGTATGAGAATGGACTGAAATGGTAGGAGTTAAGGTATCCTAATTCTCTTGAAGCTCTAGGTCTACTTAAACATGTGTGTACTCTCTCTTCATCTAACTTTACCCATGTCATTTACATGAGGAAAGAAAGTAAAGCCAAGTAACCATGCTTCTTTCAGAATCAAACAGTTCTTGGAAAGGAAGTTCTATAGCCCACCAAGCCTTGTCCCCATCATCAGGCGCCTTCGGGACATGGCCACAGAGACTCCCTGTTTAGAATACTCCAGAGAGAAACACCCAACAATTTCACTCAGAAACTGCATTAGCTTCCTGAGTCTGTTGCAACTAATTGTGACACATGTAGGATCTTAAAATAAGAGAAAGTTGTTCTCCCACAGTTCTTGAGGCAGAAACCCAAAATAAAGATGTCAGCTGGGCCAGGCTCTCCCTGGAGTCCCTGGGGAGAATCCTTCTTTGCCTCATGCAGCCTCCTTGGTGTTCCTTGGTTGTGGCCACATTACTCCAGTCTCTGCCTCCTGCTCTTCTAAGCATGTCATCTCCCTCTGCTTCTCTCTGAATAACTCAGGATAATTTCCCCATCTCAAGGTTCTTAATCAAATCTTTAAAGACCCCTTTTATCATATAAAATAACATTCACAGATTCTAGGAATTAAGCGTGGATATTTTTGGAGGTGACCATTATTCAGCCTACCACAGAAACCCAAGACGTTCTTTGTACCCAATCCATATAGACTAAAACAACCTAATTTAGTCATTGGATGATTTATGTATCCGGTGTCCATTCATTCATTTAACTAATATCTAGCCCATGCTGGGTCTGTGCCTGATATGCTAAGGTGGGGAATATAGCTATGAAACAGACAAGTATGGTCCTGGTTGGTGGAAAATGAATTTTAATTCGAACACTTTTTTGGTTGGTTGGTTGGTTGGTTGGTTGGTTGGTTGGTTGGTTGGTTTGTTGGTTGGTTGGTTTGAAGTTAAATACTTTGTAGTAGTCACAAATGCCAGATCATTGGTGAGGGGTCTATTTATAATTTGGAAATGAAATAATGTAACCTATTCTTTAAAAAACAGGGTTCTCACCTGCAGTCATTAGGGATGCCCAGATGAAGGACTGGAAATGCCCAAGTAAGACCTATAGGCAACTGTCTGATCACAAGCAATGTCCAAGGTACATCCATAAAACCCCAGTTACATTTCCTTTCCTCTCTCCACCCTGCATCTCACTAGAACACCATACAGGGAAAATGCTTAGGACTAAGAGCTAGCAAAACTGTGATCAGGGCGTTAGCACCCTTCTCACCTTACAGGCATCAGATTCTAATAAGTTTTATTATTTTTAAGTATGGTGAGACCAACAGATCAAGAGACAACTGCACTGAAAAGGCAGTTTATTAAACTCAGAAATTCCAAAGAGGGAGTCTGTATCACACCACAGGGGCCACACAGGGAATCCTTAGGGTCAGAAGGAAGCAGGAGAAAGGGGATAACTGTGGGCAAAAACCTGTATTGTGGTTTCCAAGGGAAGAGAAGAGAGGCAGGGAAACAGGCTTAAGATGAGCTATTCTGCATAATTTCAGGGGTTGTCTGGCATTTGGCCCTGGAGATTAGGGCAGAGGAACAGTGGCCCAGAGTGTGAGACTAGATAAAGGAGATGGTTGGAGATGTGGGCTCTGGATTAGTTGGTTTGTGTTTGAAAAGCATGCCCCGGGGTGGGACTCCTCCTAATGTAGGGTGGGTGGTGGGGGCTAATAAGGTAAGCAGTGGCCCTGCCAGGTGATTCAGATATGTCCACAGCTGTCTAACACAAGGCATCTGGTAGAAGCACAAGGTGGAGCATTGGGGTGGAGCAAGGGGCAGATGTTAACGCATCAAATGTACAGAAGCTACAGCATGGCGAAACACTCTACCTGTCAGGTCAGGAGGCCTTGATACGCAGGTCTTGAAGGGCCTTCAAAATGTTAACTGCTATAAAAATTTTAAGTATGACTGGCTGTGAGAAGGACAGTGACCAGCCAGCCATTGTCTGCTTCTATTCAATGAGCTTCCCTTTTTTGAAAACTATCTTTGCAACAATATTCAACCATCTGATGGGCAAACATTTAAATTATTAAAAAATACAAATCCCTTAGTAGGGGGACCATACCTATGGAGCACATTGCAAGCACAAGTTGGATCTATCAGATCTATCAGATATAACACAAATGTCTTAATGCTGTAATTTGGTAAATGAGGTGAAGGCTATGTTGATTAGTAGGATGTAAGCACTCCAATTTGTACAAATAATCAACACATTAAATCCCATAATGGCATAAATGTATTTATGATCTATGTACAAATGACTTAATAAAAAAAAAATACAAATCCCCAAAGTAATTTCATCTTATTGGACTTGTTACTCAGCTTTTGGTTTTAATGCTGATTTGGTTTGGGGTAAGTCGTGAACAGCACCTGAGCCCCACTCCATGCCAGAGCTATTGGGATCTTACTTGCTGTGTTCTGATCAAGTTGACATGATGCCAAGGGAACGATTCTTCCTCCTTCTCCTTTAACTTGCCCTTTGGGTGAAAGTGCTGTTCTTTAAGATGGTGACATAGTTTGAAATAAGAACTTCTCTGTGGTCTGTGGAGATAAAATAAGAAAATGGTCACCATGGATAATGCCAAGGAGAGTATTTTTTTTAACATCATTTAAAGTTCTGCTGATATGAAATGTCACATAAACAGCATGATGTGAAAATTGACATCTGTTAACCTCACCACTCAGTTTGTGGGAGTTCAAAAAAATAAATGGCACACGAGGAGAGCCTCCTCTTTAACAGATATCGAAGGTTATTTTTTATTGCAATCACAGAAATATCAACCCTTCTTCCTGGAGTGAAATAGCTACAGCAGGACTCCAAAGAGCTAAAGAAGGTGCGGACCCAGTCCCTAACGGCAAGCCTCTGCACCCAGCTGACTGTCACCCAGTTTGGTACATTCTGACTTAGTGAAACAGAGGTTAGAGCTGGGAAAGTCTTCAGAATCATCCAGCACAGATTTCCTTCCCCATCTGAGAGGAGATCACTAAAACCTAGAAAATGAGAATGGACTTGGACAATGTCACATAGCTAGTGAGAGCTAAAAATAAGAACAGATTTACAAATGGCAGTCACCTTCCTTCTATACAGAACTTGTACTGACTCCTGACACATACAGAATACTCCACATTCTACTTTTCCTTTGAACTGTAGCTCTTAATACATCATCCATATGTAAATCATGTATTTGTGCTAAATGTTGCCTATTTTAGGCTACATATTTTTAAGAAGTAGGAAAATTTTCAATATTAATTTTTGCAGCATCTCATATTTTTCCCCCTAAGACATATTTTTTAATGTGATTTTGCTCAACCAATTCCATCATGCTGGCACTTGAATATAAATCCATTTTGGAAGAAACAAAAATTGAGAGAATTTAGGAAGAAACAAGAAGCTCTACTTGATCTCCAGTTCCACAATTTTCTTGGTAAGAGTTCAAGCTTAATACTAAGAGTCAGCATTAGGCCTTTAACCAAAACTGTAGCAATCTGTAAATCCCATGCGACTCCCTCTGATAAAGCAGCTTTCAGTAGAGCCCTTGAGCTAGGTGACAGAGCTGACCTGGGGGTCATGGAGATGGCAGAGTGATGCTGATAGATGAGCAGAGGACAGAATCCTGACACCACGGCACAGAGAGGCCCAGATGAGGTAGAAGGGCTGAGCTGGCTCCGCTAGTTGCTTATAAACTTGGGAAAATTAACAGCCTTCTGAGTCAGTTTCCTCAGAACTTAGGATATTATAATTAAATTCATGGATGTACAATAAAATAATGATAATTGCATAGATGAAATAATGCCTATGGTGGTGCAGGACTCTTGATTGGCTCTGGTGAAACTGACTACCTTCCCCAGCCACAGAGGCCCACCAAGCTGTGGGTAGTTTTGCACACTTTACTTGTCCCCTGGTTATACAGGCACATATCAGTCTGTCCCACACCCACATAAAAAGATAAGGCAGAAGGTGAAAACCTCCCAGAGGCCTCCAGTGTGGTGGAGAATCTGATAACATACCTCCTGTGCGTAGACCCCAACTGGACCAAAAGAATAGTTATCACCTTCAGAGGGGCTCTGGGAGCCTGAAGGCCATGCCTTCATCAGGAACATTCCATGCCAATCCTGCTTTATACAGCCATTTCTCTGAGTTTCTTTCCTTTCTTTTTTTAAGTAATCATAGCTGTATACAGTAATGCAATCATGGGGCACCATATACTGGTTTTATATACTATTTGACATAGCAAGTTTCACATGTACCCTTGTAAATGCACAGCAGGTGTAGTCCCACCAATCACCCTCCCTCTGCCTATCCTCCCCCCTCCCTCCCCTCCCTTTCCCCCTTCCCCCTATTCTTGGGTTATAACTGGGTTATAGCTTTCATGTGAAAGCCATAAATTAGTTTCATAGTAGGGCTGAGTACATTGGATACTTTTCTTCCATTCTTGAGATACTTTACTAAGAAGAATATGTTCCAGCTCCATCCATATAAACATGAAAGAGGTAAAGTCTCCACCTTTTTAAGGCTGCATAATATTCCATGGTGTACATATACCACAATTTATTAATCCATTCATGGATCGATGGGCACTTGGGCTTTTTCCATGACTTAGCAATTATGAATAGGGCTGCAAAAAACATTCTGGTACAAATATCTTTGTTATGATGTGATTTTTTGTCTTCTGGGTATATGCCTAGTAGAGAAATTATAGGATTGAATGACAGATCTATATTTAGATCTCTACGTGTTCTCCAAACTTTATCATTCCGAAAGGGATGTATTAATTTGCATTCCCACCAGCAGTGTAGAAGTGTTCCCTTTTCTCCACATCCACACCAACCATCACTGCGAATATCTTCTCCCATTCTGAGGGCTGTCTGCTTGCTTTACTTATTGTGTTCTTGGCTGTGCAGAAACTTTTTAGTTTGATCAGGTCCCAGTGGTGTATTTTTGAAGCTGCTTCAATTGCCCGGGGGGTCCTCCTCATAAAATACTCACCCAAACCGATTTCTTCAAGGGTTTTCCCTGCACTCTCTTCTAGTATTTTTATAATTTCATGTCTTAAGTTTAAATCTTTTATCCAGTGAGAGTCTATCTTAGTTAATGGTGAAAGGTGTGGGTCCAGTTTCAGTCTGCTAAAGGTCGCCAGCCAGTTCATCCAGCACCATTTGTTAAATAGGGAATCTTTTCCCTACTGAATGTTTTTAATTGGCTTGTCAAAGATCAAATAACGGTAAGTAGCTGGATTAATGTCTTGATTCTCTATTCTGTTCCAGACATCTACTTCTCTGCTTTTGTGCCAGTACCATGCTGTTTTGATCACTATTGATTTGTAGTATAGTCTCAGGTCTGGTAGCGTGATTCCTCCTGCTTTGTTTTTATTTCTGAGTAATGTCTTGGCTATTCAAGGTTTTTTCTGATTCCATATAAAATGAAGTTTTATTTTTTCAAGATCTTTAAAGTATGACAGTGATGCTTTAATAGGGATTGCATTAAAATTGTATATTGCTTTGGGTAGTATGGACATTTTCACAATGTTGATTTTTCCCAGCCATGAGCATGGTATGTTTTTCCATTTGTTAACATTTTCAGCTATTTCTTTTCTTAGAGTTTCATAGTTCTCTTTATAGAGATCTTTCACGTCCTTTGTTAGATAAACTCCCAAATATTTCATCTTCTTTGGCACT
>CAUYPK010003144.1:0-17614 GCA_963574355.1 Loris lydekkerianus
ACTCCTTGGCAGTGTTGGTTAGATCCTCCAATAAGAAGCTGAGCAAAGAAATTTTAGATTTAAACCTAACCATCCAACATATGGATTTAGCAGACATCTACAGAACATTTAATCCCAACAAAACTGAATATACATACTTCTAATCAGCCCACAGAACATACTCCAAAATTGATCACATCTTAGGTCACAAGTCTCACCTCAGTAAATTTAAAGGAATAGAAATTATTCCTTGCATCTTCTTGGACCACCATGGATAAAAAGTTGAACTAAGTAACAACAGGAATCTGCATACAAAAACATGGAAGTTAAATAACCTTAGGCTGAATGATAGCTGGGTCAGTGATGAGATTAGAGATTTTACTCTTTTTTTCCTGGTAAGGTTAGTCAATGGTTTATCTATTTTATTGACCTTTTCAAAAAACCATGTTTTTGATTTATTGATCTGTTGTATAATTCTTTTGTGTTCAATTTCATTTAATTCTGCTCTAATTTTGGTTATTTCTTTTCTTCTACTGGGTTTGGAATTGGAATGTTCTTTGTTTTCCAGTTGCTTGAGATGTCCCATTAAGTTGTTAACTTCCTCTCTTTCCATTATCTTGAAAAAGGCTCACAGTGCTATAAATTTCCCTCATAGGACTGACTTTGTGGTATGCCAGAGGTTCTGATAATTTGTATCTTCATTGTTGTTTCGTTCAACAAATTTGGCAATTTCCTTCTTAATCTCATCTATGACCCAGCTATCATTCAAAAGAAGTTTATATAACTTCCATTATTTGTATGAGTATGTAGATTCCTGTTGTTCCTGAGTTCAACTTTTGTTCCATAGTGGTCTGAAAAGATGCAAGGAATAATTTCTATTCCTTTAAATTTACTGAGGTTAGACTTGTGACCTAAGATGTGATCAATTTTGGAGTATGTTCTGTGGGCTGATTAGAAGTATGTATATTCAGTTTTGTTGGGATTAAATGTTCTGTAGATGTCTGCTAAATCCAAATATTGGATGGTTAGATTTAAATCTAAAATTTCTTTGCTCAGCTTCTTGGAGGATCTATCCAACACTGCCAAAGGAGTGTTGAAATCTCCCACTATTATGGAGCTGGAGGAAATCAAGTTGCTCCTGTCTTTTAACGTTTCACTTATAAATTGAGGCACATTCTGGTTGGATGCATAAATATTAATAATTGAAATTCATCATATTGAGTATTACCCTTAACAAATATGAAATGACCATTTTTATCCTTCCTTACTTTTGTTGGTTTAAAGCCTATTGTGTCTGCAAATAGAATTACAACTCCTGCTTTTTTTTGATTACCATTTGCCTGAAATATGGACAACCGTCCTTTCATTCTGAGTCTATATTTATCTTTTAAGGCAATATGTGATTCTTGTATGCACCAAATATCTGGCCTGATATTTGGTCACCCAACCTGTTCCTCTTTAGAGGACAGTTTAAGCCATTCACATAAATGGAGAATATTGATAAGCCTGGTAAAATTTTGGGTATCGCGTTTTTTAAAAGTCTAGTGGACATTTTTAATACTTTTGCCAGTGTGGAAGTTGGAGTTTGATCAAAGGTTCTGAGTTAGTTTTCTTTTGTGGTTGAGGATTGAGTTGGTAATTATGGAGGATAGGTCTGAGAATATCCTGAAGAGCTGGTTTGTTTATGGCAAATTTCTTCAACATATAAATGTCATTAAAGTAGTTCATTTCTCTGTTATAAATGAAACTCAGTTTAGCTTGATACAGGATCCGGGGTTGAAAGTTATTTTGTTTTAGGAGTTTAAAAGTTGATGACTACACTCTTCTGCCTTGAAAAGTTTCAGCAGAGAAATCTGCAGTCATTCTAATATTTTTCCATTTTTAGGTAATGGATTTATTACCTCTGGCTGCTTTCAGAATTTTCTCCTTTATATTCACTTTAATGAAGTTAATTATGATATGCCTGGGGTATGTCTTTTTTGGGTTGAGTTGTGCTGGGGTTCTGAAACTGTCTGCTATCTGAATTTCAGAATCTCTTGGCATTTTTCGAAAATTCTCTTTAATAATTCCTTGGAGAAGGGCCTTTGTGCCTTGTGAAGCCACCTCATCACTTTCAGGGATTCCAGTGAGGCGAATATTAGCCTTCTTTGAATTATTCCAGAGTTCTCTGAGAGAATGTTCCATTTTTGCTCTTCATTTTTCTTCCTCTTTGAGAGTTTTGGAGCATTCAGAAGCTTTGTCTTCAATGTCAGAAATCTTTTCTTCTGCTTGCTCCACTCTGTTACTGAGGGATTCTACAGGATGTTTCAGATCTTTGAGGGCTACAAATTCTTGCTTCAGTGAGTCAAAATCTTTTGTAGTTTTGTCTTTAAATTCATTAAATTCTTGAGACAACTTTTGTATTTCTCCTCAAATTTCTAATTCTGACTTTTGAATTGCCCCTCAAATTTCTAATTCTAAATTTTCCTCCATTCTATTAATCTTGTTTACAATCCAAATTCTGAATTTGATTTCTGACATCTCGGCCAGCTGTTTATAAATAGGATCTTCAGTTACATCTGCCATATCTTTCCTTGTGGGGGTTGATCTATTCTAGTTATTCATGTTATCAGAGTTTTTCCTCTGATTCCACCCTCTGATTATTTTACACCATTTGATTTTTCCCTGGAGCTTTGCTGAGCACCCATACAGTGGTACGGCCTGAGAAACTGGGGACCTGTTTGATGTGGTGGGGGTAAGTGGCTCTGTCTTGTTTTCAGCTGGTCTCTGTCCAACCCCCATGAAACAGTTACTCTGGGTTGAATCTCAGCTGTGGAGAAATACCAGCAATAAAGTCACCCCACCTCCCACAGGTAATAATTGGAAAAGGAAAATCAAACCTTTCTACAACCACACACCCAGGGCACCACTTGGATAGTCCTCGGGCAATTGGTTCGGTTTAAAACATCCAAGTCAATTGTCTCAGTCAGCACCTGTCTCAGGTGGGAGAGTTTAAAAAATCTCTGGCAGCTAGATTGTAGGGATCTGCTGACAACTCAAATATGACTTGCTCTGGACAACCCACCAACCAAATAGATTGGTCTGGGAATGTTGAATCCTCCTTCCCCACCTTAGACCCAAATTACTGATAACCCAGCAGGGCTGTGACCCAGTTTCCTCCACTGAGCAGATATTCCAGGGGTTTTCACCTATCTGAATCACAAGGAAATCTCTGTCTGCTCAGCCAGGCTGCTGCTCTCTGCCTCTATCCAGAAGGACCAGGTGAGGCCTGACAACCTCAGGGACTTGATGAAAGTTGAGGGGTGTTCACTCAGTTACATCCCCACCCCTGATTGATGTTACTGACAGAGCAGAACAACTTTGTAGGAATTTGTTTCTGTCCCTGCTAAATTCCCCTGAAGAGGAGAAGGTGTTTTGAGTTCCCAGAGCTTGCACCTCAGGCCCTGTCTTTGTTCCTGTTGTTTGTATTTGTAGCATGGTTAGCTGTCAGTTCTAGCCTCCTGCTTTCCTTTGTCTATAGCTTGACGATTTCCTGAGGGCTGGGGTGGCTTAGGCTCAATAAAGTGGTCCTCTGGGTCATCCCTGCCCTGGGAATCTCCCGACTCTGTGCGTGCATTTTCTAGTCCCCACGCTCCACCGAGGCTGGTACCGCTTCAGGCAAACCCTTTACTCATGAGGCCTGCTTTTCCATCCCAGATCTGTTCTGTGGTGGTTGCCACCTGAGAATATGCCCGGCCTCCTCTGGTTGTCCATAGAGACAGGGGGTGTGACTCTGAAATATCCGGGGGTGAGCCCTATTGTTGTCAAAAACAGCTGGTGTTTTGCACCTTGGGGCACCACTGCTCCGGTGTGGTTCCTGGTTCCCTCTCAGCCGACCGTCCTCTCCTCACTCCCGTGTCCCAGAGTCAGCGCTGACCAGCTGCAGTCCAGGCCCTGTCCACACCCCTTGAAAAATCACCCAAGAACCTTGACTCCTGAGGAACAGGCCTCCAGACCTCAGATTGAGAGTGGTAGGGAGTGCTGAAAGCTCAGCATTGCAGGTCGAGAATATATACAGTTTTGTGCCTGGCAGGGGACTGGCATGGCACCTTAGTAGGGGAGGTAGGTTCAATTTTTAGAGGGTCTCTCTCATGGAGTATAGTGGGAGGAACTTTGAAGTCTGCTCATTTGTTTGTGGGGCACTCTGAGCTGTTCTTATGGGGGAGGAGACTCCCATCCACTTGGTGATAGATTTTGTACCTTTTGTTTGTATCCTTGGGGTCATAGCTCACCTCAGTGGGGTTGATGTGCGTTCTTCAACCTTCTCTGTTGGTGCAGCTCTAATCCACCAGGTTACTTGCTAAATTTCTGTCCTTTAACTCTCCTGGACGGGAGCCTCTGTGGAAAACTGGCTTCAGTCAGCCATCTTGTCTCCTCCCCCAGTTTTTCACTACTTTTTCCTCCTCTTGGGGTCCTCTTGGCCTCCTCTTGCTGACTCCCTGTATCCTCAAAAGGATGATTATAGGCAGATCCCACCAGCCGGAGATGCCTGGAGTCCTGTCTCCTCCAGTCACCATGCCCAGTTGCAAGGAAGCTGCTACTCAGCTGCCATTTGGCTCCTCCCCCTCCCCCCATTCATTTTCTTTAGAGAGATGTTCTCTTGTATTGTTCTTGTCATGATGGTGGGTGTTTCTTCTGTGGATGTCATGCTGTTGCTGGAATTTCTTTATGCAGCATGTCCTTGGTCTCAGGGATTCAAAGAATGAACCCATGGATCACAGAGATTGGTGATAAGATAGAATTTATTAGGATAGAAAGAAATAGAGAAGGGATTTTCAGATTTAGGGGCTTTCCAGTCCTGCCTGATTTACCTGAAAGGGAGGGGAAGGCATAGGCTGCCTGCCGCAGGGCAGTGTGCCTGGGGAAGCACAGGGTGGGGCAGACCCTAGGGTGAGGTTAAGTGAGAGGATATCACTTGGCAGGTTCTTTTTTCTTCTTCTTCTTCTTTTTTTTTTTTTTTTTTTTTTTTTTTAGCTCTTTACTTCACCTATGTGTATTATACATCTTCATGGCTCTGTCTCCCAGTCCATCTCATTCCTTTCCTGGGCAAAACATTTAATTCCTTCAATGTTCATCTATTAGTTGGGGAGAGAGGCATCAAAGTAGTAACCCAAAAGGGCTTTGACAAGAATAAAATAAAATAAATAATTTGAATTGTTTGTCTTGTTGCCTCTGGAACAGGGAGCTTCAGTTCTCCATCCACATCATTTCATTAACAAATCTTGTTGCAAATCTTTGAAATTAAAATTTCATTTTGGGTTCTGTTTGGATACTAACTGTGGCAAAACATTGGGGAATAATAAAGAGAAGGAAAAAATGAAAAAGGGTGAGGCAAGATGAAAAAATCAGCAACTATGATCTTAACCATGCTGATGTCTTGAGTTGTCTGAGACATTGGAATTAAGCTTGTGACTCTGAAGCTTGTACATAGGGACTTTTAGGTCAAAATGGAAGGGAAGAATGGGATATACATGAAAGTTCAGAGGTGAGGGTGGGGAACAAGAAGGTGTTGCATTAGGGGACACCATCTGGATATTTTCTGGATGAGTTTGGGAAATATGGCCCCATCTCTTTGTGAGAAATAAATTACCCAAAAGTGCAGAATCCAGTCCAGAAAAAGGCGGTCAACATGTTAGACTTTCACACATGGAAAAAGACACCCATCTGGTCTGGGTTCTGGGGAGAGGCCATGAACCAATTGTTTATTATGGTTGATGTTAACCTTGATCACCTGCCTGACTTACTGTTTTACAGTTTTTGTGGTATAAAGTTACTCTTTCCCCTCTTTTTTCCGTACTACTCCTTGGAAGGAAGTTACTACTTATGTAAAGAAAAAATTCCCATACTTAAAAACAGTGAGAGTTACATTCTGCTTCCTTGAGAATGAAGTATATATATAAATTACTTGGAATTAGTCTGCATTGGAGACTTGTCTATTCTCATTTATTTATTTAGGCATGGACTCATGATACTGCATACTTCGGGTTATAATTAAATATTACTTTACTTATTTTTTTGTTCTTTCAGTTAGCTCATATATCCTTTGATATACCACCATCAATGTGGATTTTTTTTTTTTTTAGTACTTCTTTAGTTTATAACACTACAAATTTCTCCAGGTTTATCTTACATGTTTTCTGACAATCACCCACTTCTCTAAGGACCCTTCGTCTTTTCTTTTGGACAATGGTGTTAGAAACCAAGAGTTGGATATTAGGTGTGTTCTACTACTGAGGTTTTGTTGCTTCTAGGTCATTTCAGCTGAAAGAATTAAAAAATATATATATACTAAACTCTTTATTATATACATATCTATAAATATGTCTATAGTAAATATCTATATATATTTAGCTAAACATGAATTTTTACTAGTGTTTCCCACTCTAATCTGGTACACGTGGATCATTCTAGCTCATTCCCCTTGCTAATTGTAACGTTCCACTCAAAAGACAAGAAGTCTGGCTCGTACCATCCTTCACTCATGTATCCAGCCATTTGATTCCACCATACATTCACAGCGATCTCAGAACTGTTACTCTCTGTCTCCAGGGGAAATCAACTTAGACATCCCACTCATTTCCAAAATTACTCATGTCATTATCTTTGTCCTTTTAAGTGAGGGTGTTTCGTGTACTTGTTATATAGTAAAGTTTTAGGTCATATCCTACATTCCATCTTTGAATCTCCCAACTTCCTAAGTTATAATTTTTTACTTGTTTATATTAAGGTTCATCCTTTATGCCTTAAAGTTCTCTGGGTTTTGCTAAATGCATAATGTCCTACGTCATATATTCACAATCATAGTGTCACATGGAATAGTCTCACTGCCTTAAAAAATCCCCTGTGTTTTACCCATTCAACCCTTTCTTCCTCAAACTTTGCTAATAGCTGATCTGTTTAATGTTTCTATAGGTTCAACTTTTACAGAACACATGTAAATGGAATTGTACACTGGGTTCTTTCACTTAATTCTTTCACAGACTGGCTTCTTTCACTTAATTTTCATTTAAGATTTGTCCAAGTATTTGTGCAGCTTGCTAGTTTATTTTTTATTAATTGATAAGTGACATTCCTTTGTATTTATGTACAATAGTACTAGCAATTTCACTTCTTATAGTTACCCAACTGATTTGAAAACTTAGGTCCATACATAAAATAGCATCTGGGAATGTTTATTCATAATTTCCACAAACTAAGCAGTCAAGATGCCTTTCAATGGGCAAATAGACAGACTATAATATATAGTCTAGATCATGTTTAACTTCATAAGAAACTGAAAAAACTATCTTACAAATCAATTGTACCATTTTTCTTTACCACTATACATGAATGAGAATTTCTATTTCTCTACATCCTTGCCAACAATTAGTATTGTGAGATTTTTTCCCCATTTTCGCCGTCCTATAAGTGTATGGTCATATTTTATCATTTTTTAAATTTACATTATTTACCTGGCAATTGATGCCAAGCATACTTCCATATGAATTCTCATGCTTACTTAGATTATTCTTATGTACTAAGGATTGAGGAAGGGAGTCTGCTCAACTGGCTGAGCTATAGCCAGAATGGTTGGTATCTGCATATTCAGATAAGTTTCTGAAGTTTGGGGCCATTCAGAAGTTCCCTTTCCTTCTTAATAGTTTTACAGAGGTATAATCACCATATAATAAGCTGCAGAAATTTGAGATGTACAATTTGGTAAATTTTCCCCTAGATGTACCTGCGAAGCATCACAGTGACCAAATAATGAATCTGTCATTTCCCCCAAATTCATCATTTCTTCTTGTGTTTTTGTAATATTTCCCTTCCACTCCTCCCCTGCCCTTTAACATATGTAAACATTTGTCTGCTTTCTGTTACTGTAGATTAGTTTGTATTTTCTAGAGGGTTATACAAATGGAGTTATGCAGTACGTACTCTTTTTTTCCTGGCTTCCTTTACTCAGCTTGATTATATTGGGAATCAGTCACATTTTTGCATACATTAATGTTTTGTTTTTTTTTTTTTTTGAAAGTTTTCTATTGTATGCGTTATGCCACAGCTTGTTTATTCATTCACTTACTGATAGAAGTTTTAGTTGTGTTCAATCAGGGCTGTTCCAAATAAAGCTTCTGTGAAAATTTACACATAAGAATATATACTTTTATTTCTCTTGTGTAAGTATCTAGACATAGAAAGGCTGAACCATATGATAGTTATGTGTTTAACTTTGGAAGACACTGACAAACTGTTTTCCATACTAATTGTACTATTTTATATCCCTACCAGAAGTATACGAGACTTTTGTTCCTCCACATCCTTTCTAAAGCTTGAAATAATTGTTTGTTTTAATTTTCATTCATTATTATAGTTAATAGTGGCATCTCATTGTGGTTATAATGTTGAGCATATTTTCATTTTATTTTCTATTTATACATCTTTTCCAAAGAACTATTTGTTCAAACCTTTTGTCTATTTAAAAATATTTTGTTTGCTTCCTTATTATAAAATTTTGAAAAATTCCTTACATACTCTGGATATTTATCAGAGATATGATTTTTAAGCATTTTGTACCAGTCTGTGGTTTGCTTTTTCATTATATTAACAGAATTTATTGACAAGGGAAATTTTAAATTTTAAAGAAGTAAAATCTTCTAATTTCTTCTTTTATGTCTCCTGCTGTTGCTTATTTAAGATATCTTTGCCTAACTCAAAGCCCTAAATCTTTTCTTCTATATTTTCTTCTAGAAGCAATTTTAAGTTTTATATCGAGTTCTACAAATTCATTTTAAAGGAATTTTAAAAATAATTAATTTAATATTGTGAGATAAGGGTTAAAATAAACTTTTTGCACATGGATATTTATTAAATAATTTTCCAGCACCATTGGCTAAAAAGACTAATGCTTGTTTTTCTTTTTCTACTAATTTGCTTTTTATGTTTGTCAAAATCATTTGCGGATATACATGTGGGTATAATTCTAGACCATCTATTCCACTGAGCCATGGTAAAAGCCATGGACAAATCTTTATGCTGATATCACAGTTTTTATTTCTGGAGTTTTATAATAATTCTTGAAATCAGATAATATTACCCTTCAAATTGGTTCTTTTCCATACCTGTCTTTCAGTGTATAACCCCCTATACTGCCATCACTAACTGATACAATTTTTACCTAGTAACACAAGAGCCCTTTATAGGTGGGAAACATGACTTACTCATTTTTTAAAACATAACTTAGGCCATGCCATCCTTTCTCAACCTATCGCCAGCATCCTGCCAAGCTTACACTGGGGCCATGTTACGAGGGACTTATGGCTGACGTAGGACTTTGGATTCTTCTGTTTCTTTAGGCTATGACCCTGGCCACACTGGGCTCCTCTGTAGCTGCTCCATGCCCCCCAGGCATGTTCCCATCTCAGGGGCCATGAGCTTCCCTTTTCCTGGGCCAGGAGAGCTCTTCCCCCTGAGGGAACATGACCTCCCCTCCCTCTCTTTCAGATCTTCGCTACAGTGTACCCACATAGCCAGGCCTTTCCTCACTGCTCTCTCTGGAGTGTCTTTTCTGAGATCTCTGTTCCCTCACCTTGAGTCGGTTTTCTTCAGCAAACTTTATATTATATATTTATTAGTTTCTTTGCAGTTTGTTTCCTTACCTAGATTATGAAAACTTCTAGTCTGCTTTTTTTTTTCTGTACACTCAGCATTTGGAACTGTAGCTGGCACACAGTGGATGCTTTAAACATAAATCATTGTAACTTGATCCTCAGTATGGTGTGTGGTAGGTAAGGAACTGTGTAAAGAGTTGACTGAGCAAGCCTGACTACTGTCCTTTGAAAGCCCTGCTTGCAGGCTGTCTCTTGGCTGGCATCAGGGAACTTGGATTTGGGGAGGGTTCCCAGCATTCTCAGAATGGACACCAGTAGCTCAGTGTGCCTGAACTGTTCATGTGAACAGTATGGTGCATGCTGGGCATTTGCCTTCCTAGTGGGCGTCAGGAGGGCCTATGTGGTCAGCTCCCAGTAAAGGCCCCTGGGCGCTAAATCTCTGATGACTTCCCTGGTAGACAACATCTCATGGGTTGTTACAATCCAGCACTGGGATAATTAAGCACGTCCTATGCGATTCTACAGAGAAGACTCTTGGAAAATTGTACCTGGTTTCCCCCACACCTTCATCCCGTGTGCCTTTACCTTAGCTGATTTTACTTTGTGTCCTTTCACTGTAATAAATCACTGTAATAAACATGACTGTATGCACTGAGTCTTGTGAGGTATCTTTCAGATTTGTTGTAAGTGGGCGTGGCCTTAGGTACCTTTCCAGCACAGAGAGGAGGTTTGGGGTGTTTCTAAAATAAAAATTGAACAAATGGTCAGCATTAAGGATGCTTTCCATTAGGAGACAGGGATTTGTTCATAGAGAGTAGGACTCAGGAGCAGTTTTGTGGTCACTGTAAGGTTTCAGGGATGCAAAAGGGCCCCAGTCTCTTGAGTTGATGTAGGACAGATGGTGTGGGACAAGGTGGGCAGTCATGCTGGAACAGCAGTGTGCTAAGCTAGGCTGCTGGCTTCCAACCCCACTTCCTCCATGGAGTGGCTGTATTATTTGGAAGAAATTGTTTAATCCCTGGGAACAAGAGAAGTGAGGATTGTTCACTCCATAGTGTTGTTAAGAGGATAAAGAGTTAAGATTTCTTAAAGATTAAGAAATCTTTATATGTGAGCTACTATTTCAGGAGCACTAGCTGTCAGCACCGTGCTGAACACTTGCCAGGTAAGCAGCAAGGCTAATTTTCCTAAGCTCTGAGCACTATGGGTCTTCGTGCATCCTTCACATAGGAATTGGGTTTGCACTGGCACCTGAATGGTTGAGTTTCATGTAGGATCTAAGGGTACCACCTGGCTACAGGGGAAGGAGCAGATGTCAGGGCCATAATTTTACTCTGTGGGGAACATTCCAGATGAATGAAGGCTGGGTCAGTTAGCTATCTAAGCCATTCTAGGAATAGCACAGTGATTCATGCCCTCTCTACCAGGTGCCAGTGTGAATCACTCCTCCCACTTTGCCCCACGATGAGCTCCATGAATGAGCCGTGCCTTCTCCCTTCTATTTAAATTCAAATGTCCACATATAAATTCTTAATATAGGCTAATTTAGTTTTCAGCATTACAGGAAGAATTAGGGGTGTAGAATCCTATACGTGATATAGCTGAATTCAGAAAGTGGTACCATCTCAGGAAGATGGTATGGTGGCTAAGGTGTCTTGTTCTATTTGGTACTCAACAATGGGTAGTTTTCTACACCCCCCTTTTCTGTGGTGATGACTGAAGAATCTTTATATTGAGATGGCAGAGTCATCAGGTCCAAGAATCCTGAGTCATAAAGTGGTTGTATGGAGGCCAAATGCCCTGGAAAGACTCCTAGTCCCAAAACAGACCTATGTAAGTAAAAAGTACAATAAAGTTTTTGACCTGTGATTTTGGACTTATTTATTTTGCAGCACAGACTATTCTAGCCTGACTAACACACTTTTTATGATCTGTCTTGCCTTTTGTCCTCTTATCTCCATTTTATCCTCCTAAGCCATGTTAACTACCCTACCTTCATTCACTTGTCCGGTGTTAGCAGTTTTAACCACGCTTTCCATTAACCTCTTTGTCATAAGAACTTAAGGAAGGAATTTTGGTATGAGCGAAGGTGAGGAGGACACCTTTTATTTAATTAGCATTAAAAATTATTTCAAATCACAAATTATGTTTATAGTCTCCTGGTCCTATGAATGACTGAGTAGTTAATTCACCCACAAGGCAGTTGGGCTCCTTGTGTCAGGCAAAGTCCTCAGAAATGTCACTCTTCTGCAGAAGCCAGTACTCTCTTTCCCCTATTTGTTCACATTATCGATTTGTCCATCATTTGCTCACATTATCTGTCCATCATCCATCCAAAGTGGAGGAAAGTGCCATCACCAAATCAGGTTTCTTTATTGTAATGTTTTCTTTCTTATCCCATTTTTCTGGGAGCTCTCTTCCAGATGGTAACAACCGTAGATTAGGTTTAATGGCCTCTCTCATTAATTGTCTGACCAGAGTGAAAATATGCCTTCAGGGATGGATTTGACTTCCAAACACCTCTCCTAACATCAAGGCATTATGCAGTATGTCTAGGACTGTGGCCAACTCGAGAATCCAAGTAGCTCTTTCTGAGGTATTTGATTCTGTTCTTATAATCTTATAATCTTATAATCTCGGTATATCAATTTTGACATTTTGGTGAGTGGGACTCACCCCCCATTTTTTTTTTTTAATAAGGTAGTAAATTACTAATGGCAAGTAAGAGGACATACTGAAATATCACTCACTGTCATCTACATCTACTCCATCACAAGAATGGGCAGCAGTCCGTCGTGAAAGGTTTAAGTGCCCTTCTGCTACGGTTTAAAAGCAGACACTAAGAGTGGTATTAAACTAGATGACCCCTTAAGGCCTTGTTCAGTTTAAGGAGCTATAAACAACTGCTTTTCAGAGCTAGAAGTACCATTTCAGATCATCTCTCCATATATGAAGAACTAGGTTTCAACTGGGGCGATAACAGCTGTTATGGTGGGGTGAATTCACAATTTCTTCTTTACTCAATATTTAATAATTTTGATCACCCACCACATCCCAGGCTGGGGCTACAACCATCAACAGCACAAATAGAGTTACTGACCACCTGAGGCTCGTACCTAGTTTTTCATTCATGTATCTCCTTGTCTTACAGCAAATTGTTTCAAAATTAGAAGTGGTTTTGTTTCAAGACCCATCTTCATTTGGAGTTGCAAGAGTGACCTATTCTCTTTTGCACCATGATCTTCTTCTTTTAAAAAATTCACTATTTTGTGTTAAGTTTTGCACATTCACTGTCTTATTCATCAATGCAGCAGCCTATGAGAGGACAATACATAAAATTTCTAACCCCTTATTGTCAGTTGGTTTATTGTATCATTTTTATAGATGAGAAAAATGAGGCTCAGGGAGCTCAAATTATGTGCCCATGACACAGAAGTAGTAAGTATTCAAGATGGCATTTTGATGTAGGCCTGCCTGATTCTAAAGTTTTTAACCATCTTCTCTCTAAACTAATATTCTAACTCTTTGCATTCTTGAACAATACTTTTTATAAAACCATAAAAAATTGGCAATCTGCTACTTCTCTTATATAAGAATATAAGAAAGATCTTTTTGACTGTATTTTCATTTGTTCTGATTAACTCCGGAAAATAGACTCAATGAATGTTAGGGTTATTAATTCCTCTCAAAGTAGAAAAGGATAGTTGAAGGGCAGGGAGTCTTGGAAGCCTATGATTCATACTCAGTGAATAACAAGGATGACCAAAAAGAATTTTTTTTTGAGAATTATCCTCAGTGTGTGAATTCTGAATGACACAATGAGACTCGCTACTATGACACCAAATGATTCTGTATTTACTGCAATGGAATCCCCATTTGTGTTCTTAAAAAATTAAAACAGTTTTATGGATGTCAAATGTTTGAGTGGCTCCAGCAGCTAGAAAGAAAAATCACCTTATGAATAAAACAGACCAATGCCTGATTGCTTGCACGGGGAGCATTTGAAAAACGTGTTCACAGAGTATGGAGCTTGGCAGATTTTATTTTACCGTGTGCAATGATAGGAGGAAATGGATGAATGAATGTATAAATGATCGTAGACAAACTACAGAATGAGGAAGTTGTAGGAGAGAAATTAGTTACTTGACCACGTTTTTCCTGAGCTCAGCAACACTCAGGGCTCCTTGCAGGCACAAAATCAGCCTCAAGTATCTTGTTTGACTCCATCTTTCTTCATTATGTATAGTTTGGGTGAGAGTAACCTATTTGTCTATGTGCCAAGTAACCCCCCAAATTCTAATGTCTTAATAAGGAAGATTTTTTTAAAAATCAAAGGTTTTGAGGAATAATTTATTAAATATAAAGTAAAATTCACCCCCTTTAAGGGTATAGTTCAGTGAGCTTTGATGAATGTTTACAGCTAAGTACCCATCACCAAATTTCCCCTGTGATCCCTTAGAGTAGTCCCCTCCCTCCACCCTGAGAAAGGAACAATTACCGCTCTAATTTTTGTTCTTATGATTTTATCTTTTCCAGAATATTATATTAATGGAATCATTCACTATCTAGCATTTTTGTGTCTGTCTTCTTTTCCTTATTATAATGCCTTTTGAGAGTTGCCCATGTTCTTGGATATATCATTAACACATTCCATTTTTTTTGTTTGTTTGTTTTGTTTTTTGAGACAGGGTCTCACTCTGTCTCCCTGGGTAGAGTGCCATGGCATCATAACTCCTAGCAAACTCAAACTCCTAGGCTTAAGTAATTCTCTTACTTCAGCCTCAAATAGCTGCAACTGCAGACTCCTACCACCACACCCAGCTAATTTTTTTTTTTTTTTTTTTTTTTTAGTAGAGATGGGATCTTGTTCTGAGTTCAAACAATCTACCTGCCTCCGCCTCCCAGAGGATTAGGATTACAGGCGTGAGCCCCCACACCCGACCTAGCACATTCCTTTTCATTGATGACTAGTACTCTGTTATATGGATATGCTGGGATATGTTTATCCATTTTCTAGTTAAGTAATATTTGAGTTGTTTCTAGTTCTGGGCTATGTGAATAAAACTTCTCTAAATAGTGTTATACAGACCTTTATGTAGATTATAGAATGAATTTTTCTTATGTAAGTTTTCAATATGAGTTTTCCCAATGGACAAATGGCTTTTTGTTTTTTTCCCACTTAGTAATGTGGAATTTAGGTTTCTTTCTTCTTGTGGCTCCCTAGCCTTATAGGCCCTTGGACCTCTTTGTTTCCAGTCTTTAGAAGAAAAGGGACCTGCTTCAAATATTCAAGTACAGAAAGAAAACAGATCACTTCTGCTTGCATGCTACTGCCCAGGATGCAAGGGGGCTGGGAAATGTAGTCACATAAACAACCCTATACTATAGATAGGGGTGCATGGATTTTTAGTAGACCCATTATCTATTGATAACACAATTTATTTGTTTAGCAAATATTATTGAGAGCATCCTACGTATGAATTACTATGCTACATGATGACAATAAAGCAATGAACAAACAACTCCCCCTCCCCCATAACAAAAACAAAACAAAACAAAACAAAACAAAACAAAACAAAACAAAAAATCTCCAAGCTCTTAACATCTTGAGGTCATACTCTGGATAGATTTTGGGGAATACAATGTGTTTCTATATCCAGAAAAATGTCAGTAGGAATAAAAGTATCATATCAGAAAGAATAAGAAATAGAAATAGGTATAAGAAGCATAAAATAAAAGGTGAAGGTAAAATCTTTGCAGGTGGATCAGGAAAATCTGACAAAGAAGGTAAGATTTCATCTGGGCTCTTAAAGATGCTGTAAATGTGGGTAGGAGGATAGGGCTGGAGTGAAAATTTCAAAAGAGATAAATGATCCCTAAAAAAGTGGCAGAAGCAATGTGCTTTAGGCAATGCCTTGTGTGAGGGTGGGTGAGAAATTTAAGAAATTTCTCCCTGCTTGTTAAGATGCCCACATGCTGACCTTTAGGCCATAGTGCAAAGCTCAGTTAAGTTGTTTTCTAAGGAAATTCTACTGAGTTTGATTGTTTTAATGGCTGCTGGTCTGTTTTACTGATGGTGATTGAAGGTTTTAAAAATGTGGTATTGTACACTCCATGGTGGTAAAGTATTCACAAATTGAATAAATAGTGCCATCGCCTAGTGAGTATTTTCTAAGCATTAACAGAATTAAATAAATTAAAACAGCAAGAAGACAATTGTTTTCTTCCTTTGGGAGTCTAGTTTGGAGAGAGATCATGCCAATTATAAATTAAATCAGTGACTGTTTCAAGCTAGATATCTATTGATATTCTAATATACCACTATATTATTAATCCAGACTCAGTGGGGGAAACAGAAATCTGTAATTGGCACTTCTGGCAGGACAGGATTCAATGCAGGAAATGAGGTGCTTACGAAACGATTCAAAGGCTGAAGAAGCAGCAGTCTGGGGGCCATTGCACTAGCTGTGGTTTGGAAGTCAGGAAGCTGCTGCTTCTGTTGCAGCCATGAACTCCACCTGTGACACAAACAGGTGAAAAAGAGAGGCCTATGTAGTTCAGCCACAACTGACTCTGTTGAGGCAGCCTCTAGGCAAATCCTCTACCTTTGTTTGCTTTCCAAGTCTCATGTGAGCTCCTCTCACTCATTTGAGATCTGAGAGTGTCTGGAAAATGTAGACTATCATCTTCTCATGCTTGTGATTGAGAGTAGAACATGGGATGGGGGCTATCATTCCTGAGCCCACTGGCACCATTTAGTCCAATTTTCATATATTTTTTTTTTATTCTCTCACTTTTTCTCTGTCTTCCTTTCTGGATGTTGACAAGAAAATAATCATGCAAAAATGCCATAGAAAAAGAGATATCAAAGACATTATTACTATTTTAAATATGAACATTATTCTATTTATATTTGGTTTCCTTCTTATAAAAAGCAGTATTAAAAGTCTATAACTGTTCTGAAAGTCCCATGGAAATGACACCACATTGCACCTGGACTTCTGCATCCTGGACCAGCTAGACACACTGCCTTGACTGCTCCTCACAAGTCTTTGCTGCATCCTCCTCAAATAACTTTAAATCACCACTTCGTGAGGTGTAGATACTTCACTGAAGATTCAGTTGTAAGATGCAGAAGAGGCTTCATGCCACATCTTAATAAAATTACTTCTTCCTATCAGAATTCTTCCTCCCAGCCTACTTCCTTCCTTCCCAGGAGCTCTAAGATATCTTCTTTATTATTTATATATACCACTCAGCAAAACAAAACCTGGACTATTAGCAGAACTGTCTCTGTCTATGGTTCCTCAGGTATGGTCTCTTGCCAGGAAAGTGGGCAGATAATGGAATGAGGTTTCTTTCAGTGGATTTTCAGAGTATCTACCAACAAAAGAGTGTATTCTTATAGCAAAATTCTGCCTTAAGAAAATATCTTTTATAATGGAGAAATGGTTCAGGACATTGGTCCAAGCAATGATTTGGGGGGTAAGATCTTAAAAGCATAGGCAACAAACAAAAATAGACAAAGCAGATAACATCAGTCTAAAAAGCTTCTGCCCAGCAAAAGAGACATCAAAAGGAAGAGACAACCTATAGAATGGGAAAAAATATTTGAAAACTATCCATCTGACAGGGGATTACTAAGCAGAATACATAAGGAACCCAAAAACCTCAACAGCAAAGAAGCTTAAAACGGGCAAAAGATCTGAATAGACATTTCTTAAAAGAAAATATAAAATTGGCAAACAAATATTTGAAGAAAAGCTCAACATCACTAATCATCAGGGAAATGGGTGTCAAACACAATGAGATGTCATATCCTTCCAATTAAAATGGATTTTATCAAACAGATAAAGAATTGTCTGAATACTATTCAGCTATTAAAAAAAAATGGAGACTTTACATCCTTCGTATTAACCTGGAAGTGGAAGACATTATTCTTAGTAAAGCATCACAAGAATGGAGAAGCATGAATCCTATGTACTCAATTTTGATATGAGGACAATTAA
>CAUYPK010003146.1:0-10281 GCA_963574355.1 Loris lydekkerianus
ATCAAATGCACGTAGTCTCCAGTCGTCTTCTGCCGTCTGCTTGAGGGGGCGGTGCTTCAACTCAGTCCACAAGTCGCGGCTGAGCTGAAGAGGTAGGCGGCTGAACTGAACTGTATTCCACTGACTATTTAACCCACAATATTTAATGGCACATTTAATTAAGTGAAAACCCCATTTAAGGCAGTAAAGTCTTATAAATAAATGTTTATAAATATTGAAAAGCATTTAACCTACTGATTCCTCAATTATTGTAATTGTTTTGGGTATATATTTTTATTTTTGAAATTTACCAGTGGCTGCTGCATTTTCCACCTCGCTTATACTCGAGTCACTAAGTTTTCCCAGTTTTTAGGGTAAAATTGAGGGGGTCAGCTTATACTCTGGTCAGCTTATACTCGAGTATATGCAGTAACTAAATGGCTTAAGTAATTAAGTGACTGATATCATTAACTAGTTAACAACAAATGGTGAGGACACAAGTTGTTTGAGAAGTGACTGGAAGGTGGGGAATATGAGACTGATCATGAAAGCACTTTTTTTTTTTTTTGAGACAGAGTCTTACTTTGTTGCCCTTGGTAGAATGCCATGGCATCACTGCTCACAGCAACCTCAAACTCTTGGGCTTAAGCAATTCTCTTGCCTCAGTCTCCCAAGTAGCTGGGACTACAGGTGCCTGACACGATGCCCAGCTATTTTTTGGT
This sequence comes from Loris lydekkerianus, assembly GCA_963574355.1. Classification (NCBI taxonomy): domain Eukaryota; kingdom Metazoa; phylum Chordata; class Mammalia; order Primates; family Lorisidae; genus Loris; species Loris lydekkerianus. The sequence continues at coordinate 702 of CAUYPK010003146.1, forward strand.
TGCAGTTGTAATTGTTGTTTAGCTGGCCCGGGCCAGGTTTAAACCCGCCAACTTCTGTGCATGTGGCTGGCACTGTAACCACTGTGCTATGGTCACCAACCCACTTTCTTTTTTCTTTTTCTTTTTTTTGGTGAGATAGAGTCTCATTCTGTTGCCCAGGCTAGAGTGCCATGGCATCAGCCTACCTCACAGCTACCTCAGACTCCTTGGGTACAAGCAATCCTCTTGCCTCAGTCTCCTGAGTAGCTGGGACTATGGGCACCCACTGCAATGCCGAGCTAAGTTTTCTATTTTTTTTTTTTTTAGTAGATATGGGTGTCTCACTCTTGCTCAGGCTGGTCTTGAACTCCTCAGTTCAAGTGATCCTCCTTCCTCGCCCTCCCAGAGTGCAGGGATTACATGCATGAATCCCTACACCCGGCCTGACAGCAACACTTTTAAGAAGCTTAGATGAGAACAGAAAATGAAAGACAAGCCAGGGAAATAAGGATGCTGAATGTCGGACACAGTGGCTCACAACTGTATTCCCAGCACTCTGGGAGGCGAAGGTGAGGGGATTGCTTGAGCTCAGGAGTTGGAGACCATCCTGAGAAAGATTAAGACCCTGTCTCTAAAAAATAGCCAAGCATTCCCATCTCTAAAAAATAGCCAGGCACCTATAGTCCCAGCTACAGGAGACTGAGGCAAGAGAATCTCTTGAGCCCAAGAGTTTGAGGTTGCTGTGAGCTGTGACACCACAGCACTCTATCCAGGGTGGCAGAGTGAGGCTCTGTCTAAAAAAAAAAAAATGTTGAAGGAACAAGAAATACTTTGTTTTGTTTTATTTTAAGGCTACTATCATTAGCACACTGGTAAAGTGAGGAAGAAAGAAAGAAGCTGAGGGCAGAAGGTAACCCTACATGGCCTAAAGAAATGGAGGAGAACAAGATCAGGACCAAGAAAGATTAGTCTTGATCATGAGACAGTCACTCCATCTTCCAAACAGGAATCAGTACACTTTGTCTTAAAGGGCAAAACACAAAACATTTCCAGCTTTGCCGGCCACACAGTCTCTGCTGCAACTACTAAACTCTCCCACTGTGTCACAAAAGAAGCCATGGACAACACTTAAATGAGTATAGCTGTCTTCCAATAAAAGTTCAATTACAAAAACATCAGCAGGCCCTAGTTTGTCAACCACAACTCTGAGACTACCAGGGGAAAGGTAAGAACGAGCACAAATATAGATAAGTTTGTGAATCAGATGGGTTGTTGGGAGACATGGAGATTTATCTAAATACTTCTAGTTTGGGGCAGCGCCTGTGGCTCAAAGGAGTAGGGCACCAGCCCCATATGCCAGAGGTGGCGAATTCAAACCCAGCCCCGGCCAAAACTGCAAAAAAAAACAAGAAGTTAAATTAAATTTAAAAAATAATAATAAAATAAAATAAATAAATACTTCTATTTTCGGCTTGGCGCCTGTGGCTTAAGCAGCTAAGGCACCAGCCACATACAACTGAGCTGGTGGGTTCGAATCCAGCCTGGGCCCGCCAAACAGCAATGATGGCTGCAACCAAAAAATAGCCGAGTGTTGTGGCGGGCGACTGTAGTCCCAGTTACTTGGGAGGCAAAGGCAGGAGAATCACTTGAGCCCAGGAGTTGGAGGTTGCTGTGAGCAGTGATGGCATGGCACTGTACCCAGGGCAACAGCTTGAGGCTCTGTCTCAAAAACAAACAAATAAATAAATACTTCTATTTCCTCTATGAATTAAAGATGAGGTCACCAGCTAAGGGACTAGTGAGACTAGGTAGGGGTTTTGTGGAGTATGAGGAAAGGGGAACAAAAAGCTATTACCCGGCTAAGATTAAACACCAGTACTGAGTCGTGGTCCATCAGCACCAGTCTGGGAACAAAGGTCAACCACCTGAAAGAATGTCTGAAGCTCTGTCTTGTATCGGCTGCCCCCCCACCCCCCAGCATCTACCTTCATCTTCTGACAGCACCCTAATTTCCCCATTGAAACATTCAGCCCTCAACCACAGCCCCCACTCACCCTCTCAGCTCCAGGGGTGGGCCCTGGGTGGCTTAACCCACCCGCGCATCTCCCACACTGGTCACCGTGACTGGTTTGGAAACAAAAAGGGGACACAATTCAAGCCAAAGAGAATGAATCCCACGTGCTGTGCCAGGTCAGCTTAAAAAAACACTACTTCTTCCCCTCTGATGGGGGAAAAAGTACCATCTAGCTAGGTAGCCACCGTCTTGCCACCAACTAGGATCTAAGGATCAACCCAGGCATGGCAGGCCAAGCAGAGGGGGGATAGAAACAGGATTTGGTGCCATCACTGAGTCACCCATCACATGATGGAAGAGCTACACAGGAAATGTTTTATTCTGTGAGCCATGGAACTCTCCTTTTCCTTTGAGCATACTTGAGTTTTATTTTCTGTAACTAGCTATGGAGGAGTCCTGCTGGACGCAGGCTTTGTTATTTTAAACATGTCATCTGAAGATTATCTGCATAGTATATTTGAGGGGGAATACTCGTAATCTGCATTTTTTAACAGGCACTCCATGTGATACTTTTGTGTATTGCCTTTATATTTATTTATTTATTTATTTATTTTTTATTTTTTGAGACAAAGTCTCAAGCTATCACCCTGGGTAGAGTGCTGTGGCATCACAGCTCACAGCAACCTTCAACTCCTGGGCTTAACTCACAGCAACCTTCAACTCCTGGGCTTAAGCAATTGTCCGCCTCAGCCTCCCAAGTAGCGCCTCCCTGTAGGTACCAGCCACAATACCCGGCTATTTTTTTTGTTGCAGTTGTTTAGCTGGCCCAGGCTGAGTTTAAACCTGCCATTCTCAGTGTACGTGGCTGGCACCATAACCACTGTGCTACAGGTGCCGAGCCTGCGTATTGACTTTAAAGATAAGAAAAGTCTGGTAAGATAAAGGCAGAGCATTCTAAGGGGCTTCAGAGGCTAAAAACTCTAATTAATCCATTAATTGAACAAGTAAGTATTGAACCCCATCCTTCTTTGTACCAGTCATTGTTCTTGATGACGGAAAGATAGCAGCAAATAAAACACACACAAAAATCCTGCCCCTAAGGATCTTGTATTTCAGGTGGGAGAGATAAAAAGAGGAAGAGAAAACCAGTAAACAAATAAATAATGTATCAGATGATGATAAGACTGAGAGAAAGCATAAAGCGGGGTCAAGGACACAGGGCAAAGATGTGCTATTTACACAGGGTAGTCAAGGGCATCTTTCTGATAAAGTACGGTTTCAGTAAAGACCCGAGGGAAACAAAGGGGTGGACTCTATAGATATTTGGGGGCAAATTGTTCCAGGTAGGAAATGTCAATTGCCAACCAGTGTGATATGAGCATCCTTTGAACGATCAAGGAAGATCAGGGAGGTTGGAGGCCTTTTGTCAGTCATCCCCCACCACCTGGGAAGCCTGCCCCAGGTTCAGCGTCATACCTGTCCTCTTCCCCACCACGCAGCTCTCTCTTCCCTGGACCTGTCATGCACATTACAGCTCAGCACCTTCCATGACGTCAGAGCTTTGGAAGTCTCTGAACCCCTACATGCTCTACCTGCTCTCGGCCAAGAACCATCTCACGTGCTATTTTTGTCACGCTTAGTCACTCCCACTTGTGTGTTCCCACGGAATTTTACCTACACCTCTGTTTAGGGGTGCTCATTATACTAAGGCCTACAACAAAGGCATCTCAGCCCCTGACTGCCACCTCCACGAGACTGTCTATTCTTTTTTTTTTTTGAGACGGAGTCTCACTGTGTCACCCTTTGGTAGAGTGCCGTACTACAGGCACCCTCCACAACGCCCGGCTATTTTTTTGTTTGGTTGTTATTGTCATTGCTGTTTAGCAGGCTCGGGCCAGGTTCAAAGCCACCAGCCCCAGGTGCATGTGGCAGAGCCCTAACCACTGAGTGATGGGCGCTGAGCCATGTCTATTCTTCTTTAATCTTCCCCAAAGCTATAGTCCCTTGCATGTATTAAATCCTCTACAAGTTGCTTACATGAACAAATGAGGCGTGTCTGGTGTATGACGAGTAGGCTGAAGCAACGGACACAAGGGGAAAGTTCTGGGATTTAAAACTAGAAACATAACATAGTTTCCGACATCTGGCTGAGGCATGTGGAATGTTACAACACCAACCTGTGCTCCATTTATAGTAAACATAGAAAATAGTGTTGTTTTTTGTTGTTGTTTTTGAGGTGGGGTTTCTATTTGTTTTTTGAGACAAAGTCTCAGTCTGTCACTCTGGGTAGAGTGATATGGCACCACAGCTCACAGCAACCTCAAATTCTCAGGCTTAAGCAATGCTGTTGCCTCAGCCTCCCAAGTAGCTGAGACTACAAGGGTCCACCACTATGCCTGCCTAGTTTTTCTTTTTTCTAAGACAAGCTCTCACTATGTCACCCTCCGTAGAGTTTTGTGGCATCACAGCTCACAGCAACCTCCAACTCTTGGGTGTAAGTGATTCTCTTACCTCAGCCTCCCAAGTAGCTAGAACTACAGGTGCCTGCCATAATGCCCGGCTATTTTTTATTGCAGTTGTCATTGTTGGTTAGCTGGCCCAGGCTGGGTTCAAACCTGCCAGCCATGGTGTATGTGGCTGGTGCCGGAACCACTGAGCTACGGGTGCCGAGCCTAGTTTTTCTATTTTTGGTAGAGATGGGGTTTTGCTCTTGTTCAGATTGGTCTCAAACTCCTGAGCTTAAGCAATCCAGCCTTCTCAGCCTCCCAGAGTGTCAGGATTACAGGCATGAGCCACCGTGCCCAGCCAAAGTGGTTTTTAAAGCTACTCATCTGTTATTTCCTCTGCTAAAAATCTGATGCTCTGTTTTTTCAATGCCAACACAGATAAGTAGCTTTCAAAAACTAGTGTTGTTTTGAAAGCTACTCATTTGTGTGTTGGCATTGAAAAAAACAGCACTCAGATTTTTAGCAGAGGAAATAAAAAGAAAAAATGCTCTGTACATTTTACTCTCATTGATTTGAAATTCAGACACCATGGAGGCAAAATTGAAAATATTGACCTTGGAGTCAGACCTATGAGCTAGTTTCCAAACCACTCTAAACCTTACCTTGGTCTGAAAAATGGAGATGACACTAGTATTTACACCTTGGGTTGTGAAAATGAAATGACATGTTGTGATAATAAAAGACTTAGCCTGGGCACAGGATCAGATAGCTGAGGGCTCAGTAAATGTGAGCTACTATTCTATGTCATAGTGAAGTCTCGCCTTATCTAGCTACCAATTCTACAACCTTCTTTTGAAAGTGAATCAGGTAAAAATTCTGTAGTTATAAAAGTTGACTTAAAAACCAGTTGTAAATCCTATTTATCCATATAGAATAATGGTCTATGCAAAGATTGTAAAACTGAAGACATAGAGAATTTTATTTTTTTTGAGACAAAGTCTCACTATGTCACCTTTGGTGGAGTGCTGTGGCATCACAGCTCACAGCAACCTCAAACTCTTGGGCATCACAGCTCACAGCAACCTCAAACTCTTGGGCATCACAGCTCACAGCAACCTCAAACTCTTGGGCTTAAGCAATTATCTTGCCTCAGCCTCCCAAGTAGCTGGTACTACAGGCGCCCACCACAACGCCTGGCCACTTTTTGGTTGTAGTTCTCACTGTTGTTTGGCAGGCCCGGGCTGGGTTCAAACTCACCAGCTCCGGTGTACGTGGCTGGCACCCTAGCCTCTGAGCTACAGGCACCCAGCTGACATACAGAATTTTGGACAGAAATTATAACTCAAGATGTTATCTCTCTAATTAAATGATAACTACACTAGACTTAATGAAGCCTCTACTTGCCTCTAATGGAAAAAGCAAGAAATTCTATCTAAAGTAAGCCTGAGCCTGGGGCGGGAGCAGTGGTTCACATCTGTAATCCTAGCACTCCAAGAGGCCAAGGCAGGTGGACTGCTTGAGCCCAGGAGTTCAAGACCAGCATGAGCAACAAAGTGAAACCTCAGGCTATTAAAACATTTTCAAAATAAATAAATAAATAAATAAATAATTCATTTTAAAAAGAAATGTTGTGAAAAATAGAAGCAGGACTTGACAGAGAAAAATTAGAAACAAATTGGTACCAAATCAGTCTCCTCAAGGAAAGTTCCAGTCCTGTACCCTTACCCTATTCTTCCTTCTTATTCCATTGTCTCTGTGCTCTACAATCCTGCTAAACCCTGAGCCCAAGAACAGAGTGCCCAGTGTAGGACAGTGGCTATTCAGATAAGCCCTGCTGACAGCTGACCTGTGTTCAAATCCCAGTTAAGCTGTTTTCTTATCAACTGTGTAATTCAATCCAACCTGCATTACTTAATGTAAACTTCACTTTTGTTCTCTGTAAAATGAGAATAAATAAAGGCACTGTTGTGCAGATGAAGGGAGAGAGAGCATTTAAGGCAGCCCACGCTGTGCCTAGCACACTCATCAGTAAACAGTGCTAGTGTTATCACTATTATCATTCTGTCTGGATGATAAGTATTTCTAGTGTCAAGCAGGGTTTGCAGGCAGTGTCAAAGGACATTTCTGGAAACAGACTGAATAACAACAGACCTTCTGCAAGCCTTTCTAAAAAAAATTAAAACATAAAGCTACACTATGGATCTAAACTATTGACTGGCTTTGAATTTTTGAGATTATTTAATCTGTCTCTGACTTTTTTTTTAATGTTTAAAGCAAACAGTTTATGTTTTAATGTATGTGACAAAAAACGTATCTCTGTAACCAGACAATGAGCACAGGATACCATGCATAATGATATTAACAACAACAACAAAATAAAGTCTGTGACTTTCAAAGGATAAGAGAAACAAACAGACAAACAAAAACCCGTCCAGGCAGCCATCTATGACTCCAGGAATTCAGAGAGGTTGTTAATGAGACAATGTCTGTGAGACTTACTCAGCTGTATGAGAGAAAGAGGATTATACCAGTTTGGGTAACCAGCAAGAAAAAGGATGCTTACCCACAAAAATACGTATCTTCACCTGTCAGCCTACCCTTTAGAAGAAAGAAAGAGAGAAAGGAAGGAAGGAAGGAAGGAAGGAAGGAAGGAAGGAAGGAAGGAAGGAAGGAATCTTTAACATTTATTTAACCCAACAGACACTGTCACTGCCCAGCATACCATTTTATGCTTTTCACTTACTGTCAGCCAAGTGGACACTATTCTGCTAAGTGAGTTACTCTTTCTAAAAATGATTTGGGGCATATTAAAGATGCCCACACCCACCTCAAGGACGAAAAAATGACACAGCCAAATCTATGGGAGCACACACATGTATTTATAAGAGCAAGTTATTTCAGACACTTACTGGGACCAAAACAACGCTTACTCCACACTAACCTGCGATTTGTGGGGCCCATACTTCCTCTTCTTCATAAGGATATCCACCTGGGCTATAAGGACCCCACATATTCTGAATTACCTTTTCATTCTTCTGGGTGGCATCAGCCTGTGGTAGTCAGGTGAGAAGACAGAAGAATTCTGCCCTATCATATGGGCAGACGTGGTGTTGGATTACCTGCTATCAGTTAGGTTATAGGGTTAAGGAACTAGATCAAATTACAGCCTAGGAGGGTCCAGACACTGTAATGTAAGTCAAGGTATAGATGACAGCGGACTGCAGCGTTGCCTTCAGAAAACACCAAACGTGGATGGAGAAAAGCACAATCAGGGCCGTAAAATTCTGGACAAAAACTGCCCAGAGGCTCTTAGTAAAGCACAAGTATAAAATGATGAAAAGTAAAGCCATAACAAGAAAAGGTAAACTGAAGCCTACTAGGTTGCTTCTGCCGTCTGTAGTACGATGCTTTGTGCCAACACAGCCATAGCTGGGTTACATATGACTAACGGTTTGGGACGATTCTGTTTGATTGGGTCAGGTTAATGTTCCAGCTGCACAATCATATGGGAGAACCATTAATCATATAAACTTGATCTTGATGTTTTAAAATGTAACATTCTCTTTTCCCGAATTTGGGTTAAATTAGACACCATTATGTCAACCTGTCTTTCCTCTTGGGCTTCCAACATAAATAGTGTGTCACTGAAGTCATTTCTAATGAGCTAAGGAATAGATGCAGGGGAGGCTGGCAACTGAGTTAACAATGAGAGTTAGAGAACAGTAGTGGGCAGTGGAGAATAAGGACTTGGATTTCCCCGCTCTGTCACTTACTATTGTATCAGTGAGATCTTGGGCAAACCAGACCTGTTTCTCTGTCTCTAAAATAGAGCTAACATCATGTCCACCTTGTAGGGTTTTTTTGTTTGTTTTTTTGAGACTGAGTCTCAAGCTGTTGCCCTGGGTAGAGTGCCGTGGCATCACGGCTCACAGCAACCTCAAACTCTTGGCTCAAGCGATTCTCTTGCCTCAGCCTCCCAAGTAGCTGGGACTACAGGTGCCTGCCACAGTGCCTGGCTATTTTTTGGTTGTAGTTGTCATTGTTGTTTGGCAGGTCTGAGCTGGATTTGAACCCACCAGCTCCAGTGTATGTGGCTGGTACCCTAACCGCTTGAGCTACAGGAGCCAAGTCCACCGTGTAGTCTGTTTTGTTTGTTTGTTTGTTTGTTTTTGGCCAGGGCTGGGCTTCAACCCGCCACCTCTGGCATATGGGACCAGCGCCCTACTCCTTTGAGCCATAGGCGCTGCCCCCATTGTATAGTTTTTTAATGAATAAATGAGATAGTCAATTTATTTGCCATAATGCCTAGCATATAGTTAGTGCTCAATAACTATAAGTAACACTGATAGTGGCTAGGTGTGGTGGCTCACACCTATAATTCTAACACTCTGGGAAGAGGAAGCCTGTGGCGTTCAGACATCAAGAGCACATGTCTCTACCAAAAAATAGAAAAACTAGCCTGGCCGGGTGCCACATGCCTGTAGTCTCAGCTATTCGGGAGGCTGAAGCAAGAGGAATGCTTGAACCCAGGAGTTTGAGGTTGCTGTGATCTATGATGCCAGAGTACTGTACCCAGGGCGACTAAGTGAGATTCTGTCTCAATAAAGCAATAATAATAATAATGTTTTAATGTGTAGCTATAATCTATTAACTAAGATTTTATTGGGAATTCAATTGAGATAGCATCGATATTCATTAGTGAAATTGGTCTATCATTCTCCTTTTTAGTTGGATCCTTTCCTGGTTATGGTATCAGGGTGATGTTTGCTCCAAAGAACATGTTTGGAAAGGTTCCTTCCTTCTCAGTGTTTTGGAATAGGTTCTGCAGTATAGGTACAATCTCTTCTTTGAAGGTTTGATAGAATTCCGATGTAAAGACTTTTGGTCCAGGGCTTTTTTTTGTTGAAAGCTTTTTTTTTTTTTTTTTTTTTTTGGTTTTATGTGACTGGTTTATTTCTCTTAGCATAATTTCCTCAAGGTCCATACATGTTTCAGTGTGTAAATTATTTGTAATTTAAAAAGATTTTTAATTAATTAAAAATTTTAAAATTTTTTGTAATTTTTGTAATTTTTGTTATGATAAAAAAACCATAAAATAAAAAAAAAAAAAAAAAAAAAAAAAAAAAAAGCTTTCAACAAA
>CAUYPK010003148.1:0-34184 GCA_963574355.1 Loris lydekkerianus
TGATATGAGGACAATTAATGACAATTAAGGTCATGGGGGAGAAGGAAAAAGAGAGAGGGAAGGAGGGAGAGGAGTGGGGCCTTGGTGTGTGCCACACCTTCTGGGTGCAAGACACGATGGCAAGAGGGACTTTACCTAACAAACGCAATCAGTGTAATCTGGCTTATTCTACCCTCAATGAATTCCCAACAATAAAAATAAAAAAGAGGTAGCCTAGATACAGGGACACCTTGATTTTCCTCTCCATACTGTATTCTACAACATGTAATATTCAAATAAGTTGATATGCTAATGATACACATGCAAGTTGAGATGAAAATATCACTGTAAATTATTAATATTACTCAAACTATGATTTTAATAATACTAAAAATAAATGTAAATTATCAAAGGAAAAGTATGGTTTCTTTTTTAATTAGTAGAAAGTCACATCTCACTACCATTGGAGTTTTTAAAAAAAGAAAAAATAAAAGGTAAAAGGAAGAATAAAGTCACCAATTTACATAAGACAGGTCTATTCTGCAGGGCTTCCACTGCCTGAGTTAATACTTGACACATATGGCATGATTCTTGTGTCAATGTTCTGCATTCACCTTGTTCTTGTCCAGCTTGGTCTCCACTCAGCTTGCGAGAGAGCATGTTGTTGGACAGCGTCAAGGTCCCGCTGTCCCATTGCTGAGGCCTTTGGCAGCCCCCGAGGTCATCACTGTGACCACTTCCACTCTGCCCTGGACCATAGCCCAGTGCAACCCGACTGCTGCAGCTGAGGTATCGCCAAGGCCTTCCACAGGGATGGCGGCAAATGCACAAGTACTGCACATGTGTGGGTCTTACCGCTCAGGCATCCCAGCCTCCCCCCCCCTTTAAGCTCTCTGAAGTTGATTTCTGCTAACTGTTTCACAAATGTTGGTTGAATTGAGTTGCAGAAGCAGTGTCTTTAAAAAATGGTGGGGTTTAAATGATCTCAGCATAAATGAAATGAGAATTTTTATATAATTGATGATTCCTAGGTGATGCCAAGAATGCAGGCACCATATGTTTGGTATAATATCTGGAAATCAAGCTGCTAATTAGCAAATTAGAAGGCCAAATATATTGTAATTCCACCTCCAGATTACTGGAGAGGACCGAAGAAGTGAGATAGCTGTCTCTATCCAAACCATTCTGTTGGTTTGTGATTCTACATGGAATTGTGTCATTGGTATGTGGGATCCAGCACCATTGGTCTGATCTGCACCATTTGTAAAGTTACAATATCTATTGTAACTACGATTCCACTGGTGTTTTGATTCTGACTAAGTCATCATCACAGTCATGTTATTTCTTCAATAATTGTAATAATTGACCCACCCTGAATCATCGTTGACATTCTTGCATAAGAAAGTCAAAGATTCAAATGCAGCAGCAACCAATGCTCGCATCTGTGACACAAGTTTCCACCTGTGACTCTGCACCCGCCTTCCCCTCTGCCCTATCCACATTTTCTCTCCTCTGCCCTATCCACATTTTCTCTTCGATTCCCTCTTTTCAAAGTGGGAAATTTGAAGCTGTAAGTCCTAGAACTTAATGAGAATTCTCCAGTTTCTAGTCTTGTAGTATCAAAGCCAAGAAAATCTGTGAACGTTTCTTTCAAGCTCTAATCACGTTCAAATTATCTTCCTGGCTACTTCTACCTCATGAATATATGTCTTAAAAGTATTTTTTTTTTTTCTTTTTCTTCATTAAAGCAGGAACGAGATGCGTTTGAAGGAAGGGTGAGATGTCTGGGCCTCTCCCAGCTCTTTCTCACACACTTCCACATTAATGCCCTTCCTCAAACATCTCTTTAATCACGATCCTGTCTTCATTCTGTCAATCCCTGATAAAAGCTAAAGGAGAGATAAACTCTTTTCATTTGGCCCTCGGTTAGGTAGGTTATAATCTGAGAGAGAACTGTGAGTACAAATAGGAATGCTAAGCAGAATAGTTGACCAGTATTTCAGTATTTACATTTGCTTCTCATTTTAAGTGAGATAATGAAAAGAGAGTAATATCTCTATATTTGGTTAATCTTTAAAACTAAGATCATTGTTAGTTTTAATAAAATTAAAATTAATGAAATTGCGCCTTATGACATTTGTCAGCTTTCACTTTTATCAAGATTTTGTCTTGATAAAAGTTTTTTTTTTATTGTTGGGGATTCATTGAAGGTACAATAAGCCACATAAGAGGCTAACTTCTTGCTTATGATTTTCTTTCTTTCTTTTAAAATTTCAATCATCTATAGAAGGATTCCAGAGACGTGATTCTGTCTGTGAGTTAGGAGGGCTACTTGTGAATAATGGCATTCATATCTAGCTTACAACTCTTTCCCTCCCAAAATGTGGAAACACATCCTGGAGGAGAAAAGATAGCCGCCTTAATTATGGAAAGACTTTGAAACAGCCCCAGGCCAGCATCTCTGAAACCTGTTCAGAGTTCCTCTCTTCTGTTGGTGAAGAGCTGACTGAGATAAGAATTGTTTAGGGTTAAATTAGGCTTATGTGAGGGGTGTCAAGTTGGAGGGACTGCCCTTTGTGTTCACACTCGTTGATTAGACCTGTGGAAACTCTTACCTAGAAGGGACTTGTGTTGCCAGGATCTTGATGAACTCTGTGTATATCAGGAAGCAGAAGGGCTCAACCAGGCTAAATATCAGTGATGCTGCAGCAGCATTGGGAGACACAGAGCAGTCTCTGTCTTTGCTCACTCTGAGTATATTCAGGAGTTACCTTTAGCCCATTTGCTCATATTCTGTGTGTTGGATTTATCTCGGCAAGATAGAGAACCTAAATATTTGTTTTAGTTAAAAACACGCACACGCCCAGGGGCTGGGGGGTTGGAGGGAGCCAAAAATCTTTTCCTTCCTTAGACACTGTATGCAAAGTTCTCAAATGTTTTCAAATGGAAGGTTTCACTGTTTAACTTTTTATTTAGGTTAAGTGGTTGATTGTGGTTTTCTGGATGGGCAGGAACATTTTGCATTCGATTAGATGATGGACAGAAGGTACCGTCCTTGGGTTTGAGTGACATAATTGTTTAAAATTATATAGTCTACAATGACTGCTCCTTCCTACCTTCCTTCCAAAACAAACAAAACAAAACTGGCTTAGACGATAAGCTCAGATGTTTTGGATTGTATGTTAGCAAATACATCTGTAGACTAATTAAAAATGTATATATTTTTATTTTAAGTTTTTGATAAAAACCGTGTAACATAAAATTGACCATATTATCAGTTTTTGAGTATTTAGTTTAGTAGTGTTAAGTATATTCACATTTTTTTTTTTTGCAACCTTAGATTAATGATTTTGAGGTGGTCCTATTCCATGATCAAGGGAATATAATGTGTCACATAAATTGAGAACATGTAAAAAAAATTAGCAATGAAATTAAAATGGATCAGTGGAAAAAAAAGAAGAAAGTAGAGTAAGAAATTCATTCCAAAATCACTCCCCCAGATCAAAAGACACAACAAGCCCAGAGTTTCTGGAGCATCAGATTAATATGTGTTGTATCCTATGGATTCTATATAATTATAAATTTGATAATATAGATTATGTGAATTTTTTTTTTTTTTTTTGCAGTTTTTGCCTGGGGCTGGGTTTGAACCCACCACCTCCAGCATATGGGGCTGGCACCTTACTCCTTTGAGCCACAGGTGCTGCTGATTATGTGAATTCTATATAATATTTACATGAACTCTAAAGGGCAAAGTTACGCACATGATTAATTTGTTGATTTTATGTGTACTTAGCGGAGACATCAATATTACGATGACCGTGAACTGAATTGGATTTTTTTTTTTTGTCATTTTTTATAATACCAAACAGCCAATTTGATTGTAAAACCAAATTGTTATAAACTCCCAGATAATGTTGCTTGATGGTGTCTTAGTGAAATATTGAATCCAAGTAAACTCTTGAGTAGAAGTAAAATTGTAGGTTCAATTGCTTTCATCAGAGATTCTATAACTGAGAATGCTCTTTGGACTTAAAGAAAAACATTAAAAAATACATAGTGTTCTAACAGCTTATTTTTGGTCCAGGGCTTTTGGCCTCCTCCTGCAGCTACCTGTGTTTCATGCACTAATCTCTGAGCACCTTCATTTCACCTCCACCTTGACCTTGGGGCTGCTGCTTTAAACTACCCCTGAACTTCCTGCGTCTCAGCATCCTTAACTCTAGAACATCAATCTGCAAAGCAGCTGAGATGACACGGCAATAGTGCACGAGATCTGCCAACCTGGTAAACACTTATTCTTTGCTAGCCATTATTACTGTTTCCCAATTGAAGAAACAGTTCTCAGAAGCCTGGTATTTGATCTTGCAGAGCATACAGGGTGACCGTAAAGTTTGTGCCCTGAACTTTGTGGCCACCCTGTATGTGAGGCAAAGGCTAGTTAGTTGATGCCTAAATATCTTATTCTGGACATGTAGTCTAAGCAAGCTTTTGCTAATTATATCATTTGAAGTAATGGAAAAGTGGTAGTGTCGGGCCCATGAGGCTGAGAGCTAACACCTTTCTTTTTAAGGTGGAAAATAGCAGTTATTGAAAACAATAGTGTAGCCCAGTGGATGTGGACTTTGAAGTGTTTTGCATACAGAATTTCTGTTGCTAAATTCTTTGTTAATGTCACTTACTCTTACCTCATTCTGTTTGCTAATAACACATGGAAATTGAAGAACAAACTTCTGGGCTTGCATCTATAATGGCTGAAAAATGGTCAAATCACCAGCATGTCTTTCTTTACTTAAAAAAAAAAAAAAAAGCAGAAATGGGAAATAGAAATCTACTAGAAAGTAAAATTCAGATCTGAGTCCTTTGGGTAGAATAGTTTGGTAAAGGTTAAAGAAACTTTCTCTCAGTCTTGTGGGACCTGACAATAAATTTTATCTAAATTCTTGTCAGCTACACTGTACAGCTGTCTCTGAATATCTACAGATGCCCCAAAGTGCCACTTCCCCACTTTCACAGTTTCTGTATGTGTGTGTAAACTACTTGTAATACATAATTAGTGGCCAAGTATGTACTTGGTTTTTAAGTACATGTACTCAGAATGAGTTGCCTCAGTTTAAGGGTTGTCAAAGCGATGATCCCATTTATTTTCTAGAAGCTGTTGGTATTAGGCGGTGTTTAAAATCTATTTAGGTTATTGTATCTTGGGACAGAGTGGTGGGAGTTATGCTTGGTTTCTCAATCCAAGGTAGGGTTGCCTAAATGATTCCACTGCCTAAATGATTCCCCCAACATCGTGGAAAAGAGAGGCTTCACTAATGCTTGGGAGGTCGTGATCTCAGGAGCTATGCCAAGAAAATTATGTAAACCTCTAGAGAGATGACCTTGTGTAGACCTGGAAAGATCAATCTTCTAGGGGCTTGGTTTTGTTTGCAGAACAAATGCTTCTGTAAAGAGTGAGATCCAAGTCAGATTGGTGGAAGACAGGGGAGCATTAGTCCTTGAGAGCAAGCTGGGATTCTAGCTGTCAGGATAACGGATAGCCTCAGCGAATCTGTCCTGGAGAAATCAGGTCAAATGGTTCTACCACTGAGAAGTGAGGGTTCCTTGATTAACTCTTGTGGGCAAGGAGCTCAGAACCCAATCAGGTTCACACTGTGGGGACAGCAGTCATCCCAACCCTAGCAGAAGGGAACCCAGCCCTAAGCCTTAGCTCTCCAGACCTGACCTCACCTGGAGAATTATCCAAGGAACGTCTTAATGACAGCTGAAGAGCATCAGGTGGCACATCAACTATGGAACCTTCTTGGGAGCTGCTTTTTTATATCTTTGGCTCTCCCCGTTCAAAAGATTACACTAGTTCCTCTAATCTAGGATATTTCATCCTCATCATTAATAACATATTAAATTCTGTGTTTTAGAAGTTAGGACATTTGGAAACATCTCTGGCCTATACCCACTAGAAGCCAGTAGCAGCCTTCTCATGGTGACAATGACAACTGTCTGTAGAGATTGCCAAATGTTCCCTGGGGGACAAAATTGCCCTTCTTCCCCATTGATTTAATCTTATATTTTCTTGGAGTTTCATAAGACATTTACAGTGCATCCAGAAATGTATATTTATTGAGCACTGACTATGTACCAAGCACTATGTTTGATGTAGAGCAGCGGTTCTCAACCTGTGGGTCGTGGCATTAGGAAGGTTGAGAACCCTGCAGTAGAGCAACATCACTCAGAGAGACAGTCCCTTCCTTCATATAGTTTATATATATATATGAATATTATGTATTCGTGTTACAGATCTGAATAACAGATATGAGTTAAATCATCTTACTGACATGTCTTTGGAATGCTAGTGTTAGGAAATGTTCTGGGTTCTGTGGTGGTCTCAGCACGCACACTGCGGAGGCCGAGACTGGCTGTGTCCAGCTGGTGCGGGGCTGAGGCTCTTCACAGACATCTCATTCTCCTCCGTGGCTGGGAAGTGTGATCCACTCCATTTCCGGTCCTGACGAGATTAGAATTCACTGAGTTCTTCTGCATTCATTTTCTGTTTGGAACTTCTGTGACTTTCTTCTTTTACTTTCAAAAAGTCTCGGTGTGTGACACGCCTTGTGGGGGCAAGACACAATTGTAAGAGGGACTTTACCTAACAAATACAATCAGTGTAACCTGGTTTCTTGTACCCTCAATGAATCCCCAACAACAAAACAAACAAACAAAATGATACCAGGGTCCCAGGAAGAGTTGGAGGGGCAAAGGAAGCCAGATTTTCTTCGGTGCCTTTATTTCAAGTATACAACACGTCCCAGGAATTCACTTCATTGGCTACAGCCACCTTGGGTCCTAATTCTCCAAAATTGGGATGTGCAGCAGGATTGACGGAGAAAGGCAGTTCAACCTCTTTTAGGGTGAGCTCAGTGGAGCTGGCTGGCCCTTGTTCTGTGACTCACTCTCTCATGAGAGGGTCTGCCCTTGGCCTGTGGCAGCACCTCCAGGGGCGCTGTTCTTGTCTGGCCAGCGCTGAGGTGCTGAGTGCCCTCACACCTGATCTGTTTATGGCTGCTCTGGACCTAGTAACATGTGAGGCCGAGATTGTTTATGCTGAAAATAACTCGCTGGAGGTTCTTGGACAATTCTTTTACAGATGTTCCTCCTCCTTAGGAAATACGCTTTCTTAAATAAGCAAATAAGAGGAGGATCCCCCTGGCTTAGGGATCTACAGCCTTGGGATTTTTAGCTGCGATGAGGGTAGTGGAGAGCTGGCTATGTTCACCTGTTCAGACGACCTGGGCTTCTACGCATCTGTCAGTTGTCAATAATTCATACTCCTAACGGGGATTTTGGGGGAGCTGTTGCCTTGTTTGCTGAGACACAGTTGTCAGTGATGGCGACACAGGAGACTGACAGGATTTCTGAATTGTCAGCAAACTTCTCGACAGCATTTCTTGACCCACACGCAAGCTGTTTTAGATTCTGAGGACATTTATTGCTGCTTATTTCCAAATCTTCTCTGCCTCCTCCCGTGTTATAATTTCTGCCTCTCCCTGCAGTGCGTTCATCCTGCTGTATGTTAAGCTGTTCTGTCTTCTCTTCCCCTTTTTGAATTCACCGAGATTGCTGCCTGAGATGCTTTATTAGCGTCCCAGCCGTTTCCTGATATGATGTTTCTCTTCCCCTCCCCGGGACCCAGTCCTTATCTGCTGGTTCTCCAGCCCTCTTGAGGCATCAGCTAGAGAGTATTGTCCTGTTGTAGAGGGTTGACTGTGTTTCTCTCTCTCATTCCACCCATCTTTAGCAATTGCACCTTATTTGCTTACCACACGAGAGTTCGGTGTTGCTGCCTTATATTCTGGGGGGACATTTACCCAAATGGCCACTTCCAAAACGGCCCCCTTCAGCCTCTGTCTGTGTGACTCAGGGCAAGACCTGATCCCGTGTAGAACCTTGAGAAGATCTGAAATTGATTTAGTATTATTCTCTCAGAAGTCTTCTACAAACTTAAGGATGTTTATCGTTGATCGCATCTTCCTTGGGAATCTCAGTTCTTTTGAGGTGGGACGCCCGACATCCTTTAACTCACTTACGTCTGAGAGCTTTGTGCAAGCCCACACCCTCCCTGCCCCCGACACACGCACTGGCTTTTCCTCTGATCTGAATAACTGTCTTTCTCAGCAAGACAGAGGTGCAGTGAGGTCCCCATCTTCTGCTTTCCAGCCTCCCAGTTTTGTTATGTAGATTCTCTTCTCCTTGGGGGAGACTCACTTTTAGAGGGTCAGTGGGAAGGCTGGACAATGGTAACTTCTGGAACTGGGCAGAGCAGTGAACATGAGGTCAGAAGGTGCTTGCTCAGGGCCCTGTACGCACCTTTCCCCTCACCTGCACTTTGCCCCCTGACTATGGGAGCTAACACGTGCATTTGTTCCATTTGAAATAATTTGGGCTCTTTTCTCCTCTAGGCGGTTATTCCAGAGTAAACGCTGTTATTGGAAAGATGGCTTATTTGTTTATTTATTTATAAATAATCTTGAGCATGAGGGACTACTACCCATAATATATTACTCTTTCGTTTCTATCAGCAAGGCTCACAAGAGGAAAATTGAAATTATGCATTTTTCTGGAACATTTTTTCAGACAGCCAAGCATAGGAACAAATAATATCCTCTCCTTACAATTCCTTTTTTTTTTTTCCCCCCTCATATATCAAGATGAATTTCTTTCTCTAGAGAGAGAAGTGATTTTTAAAAGGCTAGAACAACATGCTAATCTTTCCTTCTGATAGCCCCTGGTCCAATTACCCCTGAATCTGAAGCATTTACTGATGAAATGATACTTGACATTAACCAGTGTTATATGGAAATATTTCTGGCACCTGGGGAGGAAGTAAAGGCAGTGTTCACAGCACTGGGTGCCTCAGCTCCCTCTTCTCTCCCAACCAACTTGAATTATTCGTGCTTCATGCTGACTGACTTTCCTCCTAAGAGACCACGTTTAGACAACAGAAAGATTTGCACCACTGGAAAAGTTAGGCTTTAGAGTGTTATTATAACGAAAAAGGTTGAGTTTGGGTAATGGTCTGGTTGGCTAGGTGGCAGAACCAACTGGGGGCTTTGGTCGGGGATTTTTTCTTTGTGTAGAACGACAGAAGTGATGTTATATCCTCATTAGTCAAAGACTTTTCTTGCTTATAGAGTTGTGCTTAGCCTTGGAACTCGGGGTAGGCGAGCAGAATTTTCCAGAGAGAGGTGAAATGTGAACACGGCTTCAGGTTTTGCATCTCAGGATATTTTTGATTTGGCAAACTGCTTTGGCCTTTGACTAAGGAAAAAAAAAACCAGATAATAAAAATCATGAAAATATAAGGGTGATGATTCAACATTAGTAAGGTTGTTCCCCCTCATGTCAGACCTTGTAGTTCACAGAGCTGTACAAATTCTGTTTGCTCTCTCTCTTTTGTTTTAAATCGGAAAAAAATAAACCAGCATAGCCAACTATGGAGTGGTTGTGTCATTCTTTAGTTAAAAAGTGCGGATATGTGCATATGACAAGTTCGGAACAGTTTTTTCAACAATAACTCTTAGCTTAGTCAAGATGAGAATTCATACCCTATGATATGGTGTCAGAAGAAGACTAATGAGCTAGTCCTGTGAACCCTGGGATTACGCACACTCCTGAAGCTTTCCAGGCAACCGTTTGACCAGAGCCACAATGTCTAGCTTGAGTTTAATCAGTGTCCCCCACCACCCCTCCCAATCCTGTATTTCACAAAATACTCTTTCTTCTGATTACACAATAGGTGTGTGGGGTACTGGGAGAGAGGGAGGAAGCCACGATCAAATAGAGTTTAGAAATTATTCATATTTCTTGGGATCACAATTTATGCAGGATGTTCGTATATTTGACAGCTATTTACAGAATCCTGACTATGTGCCGCAGAACTTTACTTCTAATAGTGAAAATAGACAATAAATACAGTAGCCCCCCCGTCATCACAATTTATCTTTCCTTGATTTCAGTTGTCTGTGGTCAATCACAGACATAATTAACATATTAACATAACCACAATATTAAATAGAAATTTCCAGAAATAAACAATTTCTAAGTGGCATACCATGCTGAATAGCATGATGGAATTTCACTCCATCCGCTCCTTCCCGTCCTTGATGGGAACTGTCCCTTTGTCCAGCATGTCTGTCTGTATTGCAGGATGATCCTCTGGCCAGTCAGTCACTGACTAGCCACCTCCGTCACCAGCCTGCTCCTCCTGGTTTTGCAGTGCTTGTGTTCAAGTCACCCTCACTGTATGTAATGACAGCCTCAAAGTGCAAGAGCAGCACTGCTGGCATCTGGATATGCCAAAGAGAAGCCTCTAAGTCAGAAGGCTGGAGTTTTCAGCTGAATAAGTAAAGGAAAAAGATCTTGGGCTGACGTTGCTTAGATCTAGTGTGAGAATGAATCTTCTGTCTATAGTACTGTGAAGAATGAAAAAGAAATGATGCTAGTTTTGCTGTCCCACCTCAACCTGGAAGAGGGGTGGCCAGGGTGTGTGATAAAGGCTTAGTTGAGATGGGAAAAGCATTGCATTTGAAGGTGGGCAGCAAGGACAGAGACACATCTGACTGACAGCCCCCCTATTCTGAACCTTCCTCAGTTTCAGGCCTCCCCGGGGGCCTCGGAATGCATCCCCTGTGGAAACAGATGCCAAACAAGGGCAAGTTGTCAGAGGTGACTAAGGATGGGAGATGGGGCAGGTGTATTTTGGAATTTCTAACTTAAGAAATGTCTTTACTTTTCTGGCATGGAACACAGTTTGGGAAATGGTAGACTGGCTATTTCCCTGGGGTCTCCAGGTTTTCTGTTGCTTTTTCTGACTTCTCTGATGCTCATTGTCATCTTCTCCTTGGAGCGTGGTGTGAAGTTATGGTAGATGCTAACTACTTTGTTAGATATCATTAAGAAGAAGAGGAAACAATGCCCAGAACTTCCCTTTAGGAAGCTTACAATCTACTGTGTAATTTAAAAACATATAAGTGACCTTAATACCAGGAAGAAAGTATCACCAGAAAGGTATGTAGAAATAAAGTACAGTGTTTAGAGCGGGGTGATCAACGTGGGGGCCAGAACTTGTTGTAGTCGTAAATTCTCAGGTCCTACTCCAGACCAGTAGTTGGAAACCTGGGTTGAAGTCCAGCAATCTTCACTTTCACAGTCCTCTGATATTTCTATTCCTCCCTGAGTGGGAGAGTTACGGTTTTAGAAGAGGTGGAGCTCACTCTTGGATGGGAATCTCCAGAATATGATCATAGCTTAGGTGGATGCACTTAGCTAAACCTTAGACGATGAGTAAAACTGGTATCTGTGGACAGATAGAGACTGACTTTCTTTTTTTTCTTTTCTTTTTTTTTTTTTTTTTTTTTTTTGAGACAGAGTTCCATTCTGTCACCCTGGATAGAGCATCCAGCCTCATAGCTCACAGCAACCTCAAACCTTCAGGCTCAAATGATCCTCTTGCCTCAGCTTCCCAAGTAGCTATAGGCGCCCACTACCACACTAGGCTATAGCTTTTCTATTTTTAGTAGAGATGGGGTCTTGCTCTTGCTCGGGCTGGTCTCGAACTCCTGAGCTCAGGCAGTGCACCTGCCTCGGCCTCCCCGAGTGCTGGGATAATAGGCGTGAGCCATAGCGTCCAGCCAAGACTCACATTCTTAAAGGAGACGACAGTATAACAGAGTCAAATTTACAATGGAGATCTCAAGTCCAGTTTTAGCTGTTTTAAGGGCAAGCTGTGTGACCTTGTCCAAATCATTCTGCTTCCTCAATGGTAAAACTAGTGTGTTGCTCTAGACAATTTTATGATCCTTTTGGCTGTAAAACTCAGTGACTTTACATGGTTTTGGCTCAGTATTTTATGACATAATGTGAGTAGTGGCATGCCATGAATTATTGTGATCCAAATACCGAGAATATCATCTTATACATGCTCTAGCTACAGTGATTTGTATTTAAAAACAAAACAAAACAAAAAACCCACTCAGTAAACATTTTTCTTCTTTTCTGATGACCATTAGCCGGAGTAAAACTTTGTCTCCAAGTGTGTCTTAGAGACAGTTTAGAACTGATTTCAGGAGCAAGGTTCCAGAGCATAAGGGAGCGCCATGAGGATGGTAATTTGGGTAGAATCAGGATAGGCTGCTCTGGAAGATAGGGCAGGGCATTAGCGGGCTCTCCTAGATTCATCACTGCACGGGCAAATCTTGTTTGAAATCCTAGGAATTAAATGCCAGGTCTGAGGAGTGGCTTCCTCATGCGAACATAGTTTCCTAAGTTTGAAAGTGCCTGCACGGGAATTAGAATAGACCTTGGCCAAGTCACCGTGCAGGAACCCTCTGTGGCACTGGTCCTGACAAGTCTGGCACCTGTAGAAGGGCAGCTGTCATTATGAGGGGCAGCCCCGCTCAGACCATTTATCCTTAACTCAATTTTTACTTGTCTTGTGTTTTGTGTTCTTCCTTCTGAACACTTTAATCATGATGTCAGTTAATATTTATGGAACATTTACTATGTGCCAGACACACATCCTAAGCCTTCCACATGACAGTGGGAACTCTTATAATCCCCATTTTAAAGATAGGGAAATTGAAACTTAAGAAGCTTTAAATATTAGTCCCAGGTCACCCAGACCTAGGACACCCAGACAGTAAATGGCAAAGTCTGGATTCAACTCAGATTTCTCTGACCTTTGGGGCTAATATAGTAATCCTCCTCCTCTGCTTTCAGTAAAGACACCCTTTCCTTTACCTTTGATGTAGAATAGGTTGTAAATTCCGCCCCTCCGCCCAAATCTCATGACTCACAGACATCTTCTCTGAAATCTAGTTTAGTTAATAATAATAGATAACAATTATGTACTTACTATGCATCATGAATTGTTTTAAATGTTTTGTATTTGTTAACTTAAATCCTAATTGGTAGGCATTATTTAATTTTATAAAAGAATAAACTGAGGAACAAAGAGGTTAAATAACTTGCCCAACATTGCACAGCTGGTAAAAGCCAGGGCTGGGACTCAGACTTGGGCAGGTAGTTGCCAGATGTGTGTGATGCAGCTGCCGAGAGCTCGGTCACATCACACGCCTGAGCAGCACCTGACCTTTCGTGTTCAGTTTGGACACAGGTCATCTTTATCCAGGACTCCTGTTGGGGGACACCATTCATGTCTTGACTTTGTTCTTTGTTTCTTTCTCTTTTTAATTTGTATTGGATCATAACCATGTATATTACTGCATTTATGGGATGCAATGTGTTCATTTTATATACCATTTGGAGTGTTTACATCAAACTGGTTAACATAGCGTTCACCTCCCTTATTTAATTGTTGTGTTTAGACACTTATATTCTATTATTAATGTATTTGACACGTACCCTTGCAATATGCACTCGGAGGGACCTTGCCTGCTGTTCTTTGTTTCCTATCACAGCAGGTTTCCTGAGTATCCTCTGTCTGGCTAACAAAACTAGTTTCAAAATATAAAGGACAGTACGAGATGGAGTAAAAATAGACTATTTTTTAAAGATGCCTTTCTTACGGTTTGAAGTCTCAGCTATTTAAGGAGGCCAGATTAATGGTGGCAGAAAATAGCTTTATCGGGTTCCTAAAGCAAGCAGAGGCACCCTGCAGAGTCCAGCATGTCCCAGAGAGGTGGCCTTTGCATTTCTGTTCTCTGCCCTCAAGGTCTCTGGTATTTATTCATTCCTGGAAAGAAAAATCTTCATGCCCTTCTGAGTCCCACGTGGAGACGGTCCTGCAGAGGAGGAAGTGAGGATGGAGAGGGCTGGCGGGACGGCCTCTGAGAAAGAAATGTCTCAGAAATTGATGGCTCCATGATGTCTTTGGAGATTATATCAGAAATTGTTGATTATATTACTAAGACATAGAAAATAGGCTCTGAGGCTGGGAACTAAGTGCTTTCTCTCAAATAATCCAGAAGTAGTGGAATAAATCAATGTGCAGAACATCTAAGACACCATAACTGCAGTATTGGCTTCAAAAATAGCTCAGCTTCAGTGTGGAAAAGCACATCTTTTTACTTTTTAAAAAGATACCTGAACACTTGTCTTGGCATACTAGAAAAAGAGGGAATACAAAATTTTACAAAATCTCTAGCTTCCAGCACTCATTTACTTCCTAAATCAATGGGAAAAATACTAGGCTTTTTAAATAATTTGTGTCAGATAGAGCTTCTGCAAAAATAAAGACACCAAACCTTATGAGATACTTTGCTTTCAGCAACTGAAGCTGACAAGCTTAGTTTTGCTCAGGTTTTTTGGAGTAAATCTAAATTTCTATACACAATAAAATTACTCTAAGTTTGTTCTGAAGCTTTTTCTAGTTGCATTTGAAGCTATTGATTCTGTTTAATAAGAAAAAAAAAAAAAATCCCAGCATCTGCATACCTTGCTGAAAGAAAATCTCAGTATGCAAAAGTACCAATTTTCAAATAGTTAAATTGAATTATGTGTTTTCATACTATGACAGCTTTCTTGCCTGGAAGGATTCGCAGTACAAGTAACTGGCCTCCTGGTACTCACATGTTTACTTATAAACAATGAACTACTGAGAGGGTGGAGTAGCACCAGGGACAGTGATAAGGTGTCAGAGAAAAACGATCACTTCTGAAATCTGCAGCCCTAACATTATTGTTTTACTCAATGAAAATGAATTCAGCTGGTGCGCGTTTCCGTGTGATGTTAGCTCTGAACCTGGAGACCTGAAATCTGGTATTAGGGGAATCTCCTCATCTTTATGGGTCTCAGTTTCCTCATCTGAAAACTCAGGAGATTGGACTGGTGATCTTTATGGCTCCTTTGAACCTGTATAATTTCTTGATTTTGTTTACTGAAATGAGATGTGCTTACTTTGGGAGAATTTGGAAACTGAGCATATTAACGTTTCCTGGGCCTCCATTTACCTCTGTGTCTTAATGATCTGTACAACCCACTAATGTTGTTTGTTCCCTTGTGGTTGACACTGTGCTGGATGCTGGGAAAGAATGATGCCCACATGGGGCTTCTCCCATCAGGCTTCCTTCGGTACAGGTCGGGGGTTCAGGGGGACAGACTAGGAAAAGCTCAGGTGAACTGAATTTGTCACTGGTGACGTTCTCCTCTCTGAGGGAGTCCAGACTCCTTGGGCAAAAGTGTGAGCAACACCGTTTGTAGAGGCATTCTCTTCTGTGTGGAACAGTGAGTGGGATGTGGGGCAGAGAATACAAAAAAGGTATTTTCCCCGGAGCATTCTGGGAGTGGCCCTAGCTTTTCCCTTTTAAGTGTATTCCCTAATGAGAGCCTCGTCTTACGCACCATTTTCACATATTCACATGTGAATAGGGAGCCTAAAAATTTGTCCATGGCTTTGCAGTCTTTTCAGATGATGACGCAGAAGAATCTCTTGAGAGAGA
Source organism: Loris lydekkerianus (assembly GCA_963574355.1). Taxonomy (NCBI): domain Eukaryota; kingdom Metazoa; phylum Chordata; class Mammalia; order Primates; family Lorisidae; genus Loris; species Loris lydekkerianus. Next base: position 15,435 of record CAUYPK010003148.1, read on the forward strand.
GGAGTGTTATTAAAGCTTCTGCTAGTGCACATCTGTGAGTGCTAAAGAGGGTCTGCCTCTCCCATGTTTCAGCCGAGTGTGCTCTGCAAAACAGGTGCCTCCAGTTGGCCCTGTGGATTCTCCACTGTTCTAGGACATTCCAACAGACCACATGCAGAAACTCACTACAGGAATCTACTGAGCAGGGTGACCAGCTGCCATCTGACTCGGTCCCTGCTCTGGTTACCTGAGCCAGTGTCCACAGCACTGTTTCACATCCTTACTACAGAAGGGTTTCACGTGAAGTAAACTTCTTTTATCGAAAGTTATCCCCTCCTTCCACTTTTTATTTTTACTGTTTTGTTTATGAAATCGTGTATTAAACTTGACGTTTTCTGCCTATTGTTCGGTGTTTTCTGGCTACATTAGCAGATGATAACTGCAAGGCATATTTCACCCCCTGCTAAAACCAAGCTTATGCATGCCCCAGGTTCACTTTATGAGAACCTCTTGTAAGGCAGAGCTGGAAAAAGATGGGACAGTGTTAGAGGGTGTGGAGAGAGACTGAGTTCTAATCTAGGATCTGCTACCAGGAAAATGAGGTTTGATGTTTTCATTTACTCTAATACACATAATATATGCCTTATCATCTTTGATATGAAAAGGTTTTATAAACTATGAAAGTAATTGTTAATATTTTAATATGTTCAACTTGCGTAAGGGATTTATTTTTAGCTTTTAGCCAATAATTGGAACTAGTTTTAAACCACAAAGAAGGTAACGGAAGGAGGTGCTGGTGAGTGTTATGCTTCTTTACCAATGATGCATGTGGACTAGTTCAATAGAATTCGATTATGTTATATGTGCTTCTAGGAGACTTAGTCCATGTCAGCTTACAAATAATTTTGACACAATGATGGTAGGAAAAGGATGGATTTTAGAGTAAGAAAGATCAGGGTCTGAGACCCTGTTTTGCTACTTACTAGCTGGGGGCCATTGCTTGGGCCAGTGTCCTGACCAAATAGGTCAACTCCTCTGACCCCCCATTTTCTAACTGGTAGTTGGGTAAAATAGTATCTCTTCCTTAGGATTGTTTTGAAGATTAAACATTGGAAGAAAGTGGAAAAATAACTGACCTTAGTGCCTGTGTCATTGGGTGCCTACTAAGTAATTTGTGTCCTATCCCTTCTAATCTCCACGTTCCCTGCAAAGGAGGAAGTCAAGGGCTCCCAGAGTGTGGCTTTCTGGAAGGACAGGTGTTTGTAGACTCTAAAACTATGAGCTATCACAATACAAATACATTTAACTGCTCCTCGTTAAATACTTAGCTTACCCCTCAACTGCATTTTAAGGACTGGATGATTTTACTGCCTAAAATAGGAAAATAGTTTTATATTTTAATCTACATTGTCACAAAATTGTGGAAATTGTCAACTTAATATGGTGGAACTTCCATAGTTGACCACTTCCCTACCTTGACCATATCCTTAGGTTGACCGCATCATCACAGACAGACCAGACGTGCCCCATGGGTACGTGTCAGTGCATTAGGCCTAGTTCCTTATGCTGACCACCGCTCTACATTGGCTGGTTTGTTACAGTCCCTTGGGTGGCCAACTTACAGAGGATCTCCTGTAGTTATTTATAACATAATTGGGAGCACTTTTGTTTTTTTAAGAAATCACCCCTGCCCCCCTTATTCTGAGCAGTACAGCCCACTGATAGACATCACTGAGGCAGTGCAGCTCCTCAGAGATTGGGCTCTGGGCTTTGTTTCATGGTGATTTCCCACATATTTACATTATGGATACATCTTGATTGGTTTTAAAGTAAGCACAATACGAGATAGTAACCCCTTTAAGCATTTCTTTAAAAGACTATAATTATGAAAGTAATTACTTAACCGTTGATGAGCAATGTTCATTGAAGAAAAATTAACAAATACAAATATGGCCTCAAATCCCACAAAAGTTAATATTTTATTTTGAGACAGAGTCTCACTTTGTCAGTAGAGAGCTGTGGCATCACAGCTCACAGCAACCTCAAACTCTTGGGCTCAAATGATTCTCTTGCCTCAGCCTCCCAAGTAGCTGGGACTACAGGCAACCACCACAATGCCCGGCTATTTTTTGAGATGAGCTCTTGCTCTGGCTCAGGCTGGTCTCGAGCCTGTGAGCTCAGGTAGTTTACCCACCTCGGCCTCCCAAGAGCTGGGATTACAGGTGTGAGCCACTGCACCTAGCCCAAAAGTTAATCCTTGTAAAACATAAAGATGCAGTTGTACATACAGATATTTAAATGTGATAGAATCACGCCACATATACTGTTTGATTTTTACCTTTCTGGCTCAACGTTACATCACGCTGCATCTGATAGTGCTCCTCTTTGTCGCTACTTCGAATGACTGCATAGTATTTTATTTTATGATTACATCATGAATTAATTATTTGATTCTCTACTGATAAACATTTGGCATCTTTTCAATTTTTTTTCTTTAACTATGTTGTAATGAAAATTTGCCTAAACATTTCCATAGGATAATTACCCAGAATGCAATTTTAAGTGTAAGGTAAATAAATGCATAAGGCATATGTCTATATGGATTCTCAGAATGAAAGAAATTTTATACCAATGAACAATCGGCAGTATAAACATATTATTTAAGAAAAATTAAAATAAGATTAAATTGTAGTAATTCTGGATTCCCCATTATGTGGTAGTGGTGAGTCTTCTCGTTTTTTCCTTGTGTTGATGTTTTAGTAAAAAGATGTTATAATCAAGTTTTTACAAAGCGTTATGTCATAATAGTGACTTCCTACTTTTGTTCTCTTCTGTCATGGCTAATTCGTCTTTTCTCTCTCTCCTATTTCCCCCTCTAGGATGGAAGTATGATGTGATGGACGTAATTATGGGATACTGTGTGGCTACACGACCTCCTCCTTCGTGCCTCATCCTCCTGCTTCTCAAGCTTTTGGCTACTGTCTCCCAGGGGCTGCCAGGGCCTGGAGCCCTGGGATTCCACTTCACACATTCCATTTATAATGCTACAGTGTATGAGAACTCAGCAGCAAGGACCTACGTCAACAGCCAGAGCAGAATGGGCATCACTTTGATAGACCTGTCCTGGGATATCAAATACAGAATCGTATCCGGAGATGAGGAAGGCTTTTTCAAAGCCGAGGAAGTCATCATTGCAGATTTCTGTTTCCTCAGAATAAGAACTAAGGGTGGCAATTCAGCAATATTGAATAGGGAAATTCAGGACAATTATTTATTGATTGTAAAAGGTTCTGTCAGAGGAGAAGATTTGGAAGCATGGGCCAAAGTAAATATACAGGTTTTAGATATGAATGACCTGAGGCCCCTGTTTTCCCCTACCACATACTCAGTCACAATCGCAGAGAGCACACCTTTGAGGACTAGTGTCGCCCAGGTGACAGCGACAGACGCAGATATTGGTTCCAATGGAGAATTCTATTACTACTTTAAAAACAAGGTTGATCTCTTTTCAGTTCATCCCACAAGTGGGGTTATCTCTTTAAGTGGAAGATTAAATTATGATGAAAAGAATAGGTACGATCTGGAAATTCTGGCTGTGGACCGGGGAATGAAACTTTATGGAAACAATGGAGTGAGCAGTACCGCAAAGCTTTACGTTCACATTGAACGTGTAAATGAACATGCCCCAACGATCCACGTGGTCACTCATGTTCCCTCCTCATTAGACAAAGAGCCGACGTATGCAGTGGTGACAGTTGATGACTCAGACGAAGGGGCCAATGGAGAGATTGAGTCTGTTTCCATTGTGGCTGGGGATCCTCTAGATCAGTTCTTTCTGGTCAAGGAAGGAAAGTGGTTGAACGAATACAAAATTAAGGAGAGAAAGCAGGTTGACTGGGAGAGCTTTTCGTATGGCTACAATCTCACTCTTCAAGCAAAAGACAAGGGGTCTCCTCAAAAGTTTTCAGCATTAAAGGTTGTTCACATTGCCAACCCTAAAAGAGACACTGTCCCAGTTAGATTTGAAAAAGAAATGTATGATGTGAGGGTAAGTGAGTTTTCTCCTCCTGGGGTTGTGGTCGTGATAGTAAAGTTAAGTCCTGAACCGCTAGATGTGGAATATAAATTATCTCCTGGTGAGGATGCCGAGTACTTTAAAATTAATCCTCGCTCAGGTCTCATTGTTACAGCACAGCCCCTGAATACTGTTAAGAAGGAGGTTTATAAACTGGAGGTGACAAACAAGGAAGGAGATTTAAGAGCACAAGTTGTCATTGGCATAGAAGACGCCAACGACCACACTCCAGAATTTCAGCAGACACAGTACAATACTTATGTGAATGAAAGTGTCCCAGTGGGGACAAGCATTCTGACAGTTTCTGCTTTTGATAAGGATAAAGGAGAAAATGGGTACATCACTTACAGTATTGCCAGCCTGAATCGGTTACCTTTTGCCATTAACCAGTTTACAGGTGTCATTAGCACAACTGAAGAATTGGATTTTGAGTCTTCTCCAGAAACTTACAGATTCATTGTCAGAGCCTCTGACTGGGGTTCACCTTACCGCCATGAAAGTGAAGTGAATGTGACTATTCGAATAGGGAATGTTAACGACAACAGCCCTCTCTTTGAAAAAGTGGCTTGCCAGGGAGTTATTTCATATGACTTTCCAGTCGGTGGTCACATCACAGCTGTCTCAGCGATTGATATCGATGAACTGGCACTTGTAAAGTACAAAATCATTTCTGGAAATGAACTTGGCTTCTTTTACTTAAACCCAGATTCCGGTGTTTTACAGCTTAAAAAGTCATTGTTGAATTCGGGAGTTAAAAATGGCAATTTTGCCCTCAGAATTACAGCAACCGATGGGGAGAATCTTGCAGACCCCATGTCCATGAACATTTCAGTCCTTCATGGAAAGGTGTCTTCAAAGAGCTTCAGCTGCAGAGAAACTCGGGTTGCTCAAAAGCTGGCAGAGAAACTACTCATTAAGGCGAAAGCAAATGGGAAGCTGAATCTGGAAGATGGATTTCTTGACTACTATTCCATTAATAGGCAGGGACCACATTTTGATAAGTCTTTTCCTTCGGACGTGGCTGTGAAGGAAGACCTACCAGTTGGTGCTAACATTCTCAAGATTAAAGCCTATGACGCCGACTCTGGCTTCAATGGGAAGGTGCTATTTACAATATCTGATGGAAATACAGATAGTTGCTTTAATATCGATATGGAGACTGGGCAGCTGAAAGTTCTCATGCCCATGGATCGAGAACACACAGATCTTTATCTCCTTAATATTACCGTCTATGACTTAGGAAATCCACAGAAATCTTCATGGAGGCTGCTGACCGTTAATGTGGAGGATGCTAATGACAACAGCCCAGTGTTTATCCAAGACAGTTACTCCGTTAACATTCTTGAAAGTTCAAGTATCGGTACTGAGATTATTCAAGTAGAAGCCAGGGACAAAGACTTGGGCTCTAATGGTGAAGTCACTTACTCCGTCTTGACAGACACGCGGCAGTTTGCCATCAATAGCTCAACCGGAATCGTTTATGTAGCTGACCAGGTGGACAGAGAATCCAAAGCAAACTACTCTTTGAAAATAGAAGCCAGGGACAGGGCGGAAAGTGGTCGGCAGCTGTTCTCCGTGGTCACTCTCAAAGTGTTCTTAGATGACGTCAACGACTGCTCCCCGGCGTTCATCCCCACCAGCTACAGTGTGAAGGTTCTTGAAGATCTTCCCATTGGCACCGTCATTGCATGGCTGGAGACCCACGATCCGGATCTTGGACTGGGGGGTCAAGTGCGCTATTCTTTGGTCAACGACTATAATGGAAGGTTTGAAATCGATAAGGCAAGTGGTGCCATCCGCTTGAGCAAAGAGCTCGACTATGAAAAGCAGCAGTTCTACAACCTCACGGTTCGGGCCAAAGACAAAGGGCGGCCTGTCTCTCTGTCATCTGTTTCTTTTGTTGAGGTGGAAGTGGTGGATGTCAATGAAAACCTCCACACCCCCTATTTCCCAGACTTTGCTGTTGTTGGATCTGTAAAAGAAAACTCACGTGTTGGAACCAGTGTGCTGCAGGTGACTGCCCGAGACGAAGACTCCGGGAGGGATGGAGAGATCCAGTACTCCATCAGGGATGGCAGTGGTCTGGGAAGGTTCAGTATCGACGACGAGAGCGGTAAGTCTACTATTTTGTGCCAGAAGTGTTGTTTCACTTCTCCTAGATCATCAATGTGGGATGAGTAATGGGTATGAGGGCACTAGCACGGAATGACCAATAAGGTTGAATTTGGTGCAGAGATGCTGTCACGAAAAGTTTTTTCTTAGAAGGTTTTGGTTTGTAAGAAGAGGTGTTCATGCAGTACTAGCCGTAGTTTTAAGAGGAAATCCCAGTTTTGTTTTGTTTTTTTCCTGCTCAGCATTACTGCTACCGGGGTCCTTTTTTGACAAGCATAAGTCATTGTCATCTCTGTTGATTGTACTTCTGACCCTTGCTAAATGAAGGGGCCTGATAAGGTAAATTACATTTGAATTGGCTTTAAATTAGAAGTGTGAAATGGATTTTCCAATGGATCTGGTACAGGATTCCTTTGCAGTAAGGCTTTGCCAACGTGATAGTGGATGAGCTTGGTTGTATGTGTTCCCTGGGTACATCAGGCCCTGGCATTGGATGTTTGTGCTGTGTATGCCCCATTAATACGAGGAGGTGTGTTTCTACAGAAAAGAATAGAGGACACTTCCTATGAATTTTAATCATAAAAGTAGTTTTTAAGATTCTATTTGTAAGAATTGATGTTTTACTGAACATTTTTAAATAAAGGGCAAAATTGTCCCAATATTTTCATTGCTCTTGACTTTTTCATTTTCCATTATAGATACAGACATAGGTATTTTTGAGTATTTGTTATTATCGTTACTGTTTTGTGAACGGTTCCTGTGTCTAGACATATGCCTGTCGGTGTCTGTGTTTGTTTATTAACACTGTGAATTTTTCTAGGCTTTATTGTACCCACCTCAGGAGAGGGGCTATGTGTTTTCTATTCTTGAGTCAGTGGTAGGTAATATTAGGACTGTCAAGGGTTCAGGGCACACTTCTAAACATTACATAATTGTCTGCAATACTCAGAGAGAGCTTTGCTTCCTGTCTTAATCAGGTCTGGCTGCTGTAACAAAAAACCTGTCTGAGTTGCTTAAACAGCAGATAATTATTTCTCTTAATGAAATAAAGAGAAATAAATTTTCTCTATTTATTTCCCTGGAAGGCCAGCAGGGTCGAGGTCAGGGCCTCTGTCTGCCAGCTTCTTACTGTGTCTTCACATGGCAGAGAGAAGGCTTTGGTCTCTTTCTTCTTTAAGGACACTGATCCTAAGTGTCCTTAATCCTAAGTGTCCTGGGCCTAAGGGCCCAGTCAAGGCCCACCTCTCAGTGCTTCGTTGGAACCAGTATTTTTCAACCTTTTTTTTTTTCTTAATCTCAGGGCACACTTAAACCTATCGTTAAACTTCCATGGCACACTTAAATTATGTTGATCCCCAAAAAAAGCATTAAAAAAAATAGATATGTGTACCATGCTTTGAACATCTTTCAAAAATAATTTAATTAATGTTCTTAAGCAATTTTTGTGGCATATTTGAGATCCTCTGATGGTGTGGCAGTGGGCTGTGGCACGCCAGGGGAAAATCAGTTATTTCCCCAAAAGCTCCACCTCCAGATGTCATCACGCTGGGCATGAGGGCTTCAGCATGTGTGTTGGGGGACAAGGGACAGAGTAAGTCAGTTCATAATCGTCCTGACAATGCTGTTGGCTGGAACACGCAGTGGGAAGGTCTCGTTATACCAATGCTAACCGTACATCCATGACACTAGAAAAAATATTTGAGAAACTGTATTAAATATTGGATTAAAAAAAAAAACAAAAAAAAACCCGTACCCTGTCGAATTTAAACTGTCATTTGTGTACATGGGCTCTAACTGTGGCCAGTGTAAATTATAAAACTGGTCTCTGTAGCCACAATGAAGGGAAAAGTAAATGTTAGGAAAATTAAGTCCTGATTGGACACATGCTGTATGTTGTTACATATTCTTTGTAATTTGCTCGGAATCTGTTTCTACCTTTGAGGTATAAAATGAGAAAGAAAGGGAAAGAGGCTTCACGGAGGGGCTACTCCACGCTAATACTTTACTGCTGATACTAATGACTTCATGGAGTGCTCACAGGGCCCAAGCCACTGTACGAAGGATTTGACAGGCAGGCTGTCCTATTTCATTCTTCCAAGGGCCCCGTGAGGCGGGGCTCATAGTTACCAGCTTGTACCCTGAGGTTCGGGGGAGACATACACCGTGGAGATGGGTTTCAGACTCAGCTCTGCCTGACTGCCGTGCACCATGCTCTCCCCCCTCTGAAGATAAGTACAGGTCCCACGTACGCTTAAGTTTGGTGTTTGAAAGTCTGTAAGGCAATAAAGTGTTAAACCATTTCCCAAGTCCTCCCATCCCTGAGCTCATGGACTCAAGGCACTGGCCACGGATTACCCTTCCTCTTTTCTTTACAGACCTATTATTTCCATGACTTCCCCAGTGACCAAGCTTAGCTTTGTGACTCAGGTAGATGTGGGTGGGTAGGTCAATAGGAAAATGTCAAGCTGAATCACTCACTGCTGTATAGTTGACTCCGTCAAGCCACACGGATTTGTCTTTATCAGGAAGTTAGGTCTTGCTTGATGCCGCCAAAAGCAGGGGCAATTTGGTGAAAGCGGCCTGGATTTTCCATAGGTTCCGTGGTTTATCCTTTTTATCGTGGGTGTTATTTTAGAAAATAACGCACGTGTGTTTATAATTTTATAATTATAATTCATGTCATAATTTATAATTCTCGACTCCAAGAGTTTGATATTCTTTGTCCTTGTCACTGTTCTGTCTTTGTTCTCTTATATTTTGGGTTATACGGAAAGTGTTTTCATCGACCAAGATAACGCCACTTGCACTTTGACATTGCTCTGTGGTTTAGAAAAGCTGCTTCTTACAGACATTACTTTCTGTTAAAGAGCAGCTGAGTGAGTTGTATAAAACCACATGCCCAGTGGAGGATGTAAAGCTGGATCTTGAACCACCTCTCCTCCCTTTCTATTCATTGCGTATGTTTCTGATTTATTTTTTGAACTTTAAAACGATAGTACCAATTTTCTTTCTCCCTTATAATATCATTCTGTTCTCTTAAGACTCTTAAGAGATGGACGTAAGTTTGTACCTGTATTATAAGAAAAATGTTCTGGCTTGTTGTTGAGTTTTTAAATGATGATTAGAGTATCTATATAATAATTTTTTTTTTTTTTTGCAGTTTTTGAACCCACTATCTCCGGTATATGGGACCAGCGCCTTACTCCATTGAGCTACAGGCGCTGCCCATAAAATCTTAACTATCTGTCTCTCTCCCCTCTCACCACTTGTAGCTTTTAGCATCCTAGTCCAGAAGCGGATGAGGAATGATTATCTGAACTTGTGCCTGGGGAGGGGAGGGTTGAGGAGAAGTTTTGCAATTTTGTGTCCAATAATGGAAATCATCCCCAGGGTACTTTTTGGTTCACACTCCTGTTGAATGACCCGTCAGCTCCTTGTCTCCAAGTGCTAAAAATTCTAGGTTTGAGCGGGTAGCAAAATAAATAGCTTTTTTTTTTTTTTTTTCTATGAGACAGATCTCACTCTGTCACCCTGGGTAGAGTTCTGTGGCGTCACAGCTCACAGCAACCTCAAACTCTTGGGCTCAAGCGATTCTCCTGCCTCAGCCTCCAGAGTAGCTGGGACTATAGTCATGTGCCACAACACCCGGCTAGTTTTCCTGTTTTCAGTATAGACAGGTCTGGGTCTTGCTTCGGCTGGTCTCAAACTCCTGGGCTCAGGCAGTCCACCCAACCCGGCCTCCCAGAGTGCTGGGATTACAGGCGTGAGCCCCCACACGCAGCCTGAATGGCTCTCCAGCCAGTTCCTTAGTCCAGACCCCATTGTCTTCATTTGGTCATTTCTCCATGGACATGAAATGACCTAAACTTGTTTGGACTTTTGTTTTTTAAAACCTTTAACAACTCCCGAAGTTTTCTCAATGGCATGCACTGGCTACCTGGAAAGTTCACTAACAATGCAGATTCCTGGGCCAACTTCTCAAAGTTAGGAACCCAGGAATTTTCATTTAAACACATCAAACATATGTTTTGGAGACACTACCCTAAATTACATGGGCTCCTAAGAGAGTAGCTACCAGATTATATCTTTTCTGTAGAGCCTTTTTCCTCATTGTTTTGAAAGGCAGAAACTTGAGCTCATGTCTTAGATAAATTTCTTTTCTAGTCAAATTTTACAATCTAAATAAATCTTATTCTATTCATTAGTGGTGATATTTTTCTGAATGCCTTCCCAGCAGATCAGAATTCTGTTTCTGTGCTTCAGTAATTGTAGTGCTTGTGTTCTGTGAAAGTGTGTATGATGGGATTAGCTGATGCATTAGTAGTTTTATGTTCTTGACTTTTTTGGAACTCAGTGAGCAAAACCATACCTTTGAAATTCTTTACCATGCACAGGCATTTAATAAATGTTTAATAATGTTCACTGTAAATAGATTAACTGGGGGCCTTCTCAGCTTCAGTGGATTTGATCACAATTTAAATCACTAGTCTGGAAGATGCAATTTAATCATTTTTTCCTTCCCAAAGAATGTATTCTTATTCTTTGACACAATAGGGATTCATATTCTTGACTACTCAGAGGTTTTAAATGATTTTTGAAAGAGCATGGTGTGTATTATCAAGTGTGATTTTTTTTTAGATTGTTTTGTAAGCTAAAAACTTCAGCAATGATTTCACCACTTTACTTATCTGAGGTTAATTAAAGAAACATCGAATTGAGATGAATAATTTATAGTTCAACACTTTAATCATGGATAATTGGGAAGATATTTCGGTATCCATTATTATTAATTGTGCTATTTCTTCCATTTATCAAGTATCTATTATGTTTCAGGTGCTGTACAAGGAAGGTACTTTTTAGGTACTACTTCTTTCTTTTTTAAATTTTATTTATTTTTTATTAAATCATAAACACATAGATCATGTATGCATTAATGCATTTATGGGGTACACTATGCTTTTTTCATATAGAATTAGGAACCTTACATCACACTGTTTAATATATACCTCATCTTGTTTGTTTAATTATTGTGTTAAGACATTTGTACTCTATACTTAATAGATCTGACATGTACCCTTGCATTATGCACCATTGACGTGATCCCACCATTCACCCTCCCTCCATCTGACCGTCCCTCCCTTCCCATCCCCCCTCCACCCTCCTTCATCTTGGGCCATAGTTGTGATCCATTCTTCATATGAAAGTGAGAGTGATTGCTAATTGGTTTCATAGTGGTACTGAGTACATTGGATACTTTTTCTTCCATTCTTGAGATACTTTACTAAGTAGGATATGTTCCATTCCATCCATGTAAACATGAAAGAGGTAAAGTCTCCATCTTTCTTTAAGGCTGCATAATATTCCATGGTGTACATATACCACAGTTTATTAATCCATTCATGGGTCTGTGGGCACTTGTGCTTCTTCCATGACTTGCCTATTATGAATTGAGCTGCAGTGAACAATCTGGTGCAAATACTTTTGTTATAAAGTGATTTTTGGTCTTTTGGATATAGACCTTGTAGAGGAATGTCAGGATCAAACAGCAGGTCTACCTTTACATCCCTGAGTGTTCTCTATACTTCTTTACCAAGGGGATGTATTAACTTGCACTCCCACCAGCAGTGCAGAAGTGTTCCCTTCTCTACACATCCATGCCAACATCTGTAGTTGTGGGATTTTGTTATGTGAGCCACTCTTACGGGAGTTAGATGATATCACAAAGTGGTTTTGATTTGTATTTTTCTGATGATTAAAGGTGATGAGCATTTTTTCACGTTTCTGTAGGCCATGCACATATCTTCTATAGAGAAGCTTCTGTTCAAGTCCCTTGCCCACAGTGAAATGGGATCACTTGTTCTTTTCTTATTAATAAGTTTGAGTTCTCTGTGGATTCTGGCTATCAAACCTTTGTCAGAAGCATAACCTGCAAATAGCCTCTCCCATTCTGAGGACTGTCTGCTTGCTTTACTTATTGTGTTCTTGGCTGTGCAGAAGCTTTTTAGTTTGATCAGATCCCAGTAAAGAATATTTGGTGTTGCTTCAATTGGCTGGGGGGGTGGGGGGGAGGTAGGGGAGGTCCTCCTCATAAAGTATTCTCCCAGGCCAATTTCTTCAAGTGTTTCCCTTGCACTCTGTCCAATAATATTTATAGTTTCATGTCTGAAGTTTAAATATTTTATCCACTGAGAGTCAATTTTTGTTAATGGTGAAAAGTGTGAGTCCAGTTGCCAGGCAATTCACCCAGCACCATTTGTTATCTGTCCCCCAATTTATGTTTTTGATAGGTTTGTCAAAGATCCAATGATGACAAATGTCTGGGTTCATTTCTTGGTTCTCTATTCTGTTTCATACATCTACCTCTGTGTTTTTGCGCCAGTACCATGCTGTTTGGATCACTATAGAATGTCCAAAACTACCCAAAACAATATATAAATTTAATGCAATCCCTATTAAAGCACCACTGTCATACTTTAAAGATCTAGAAAATATAGCACTTCGTTTTATATGGAATCAGAAATAACCTCAAGTAGCCAAGACATTACTCAGAAATACAAACAAATCAGGAGGAATCATACTTGGTTTTCTTTACAGTACTTAGCACTATTTGAGATTCCCTTATTTGCTTAAGAATATAGGGAAGTATTTGGTGGGACCTCACTGAATGTGCACAATGCAAGGGCAAATGTCAAAACTATTATGAGTAGAATATAAATGTCTTAACACATCAAATAACTGAGGTGAAGGTTACGTTAGCCAGTTTCATGTAAGCATTCCAAATTGTATATAAAATCAGCACATTGTACCCCATAAATACGTTAATGTACAGAGTTATGATTTAATTTAAAAAAAAAAAAAAAAAGAACTCCAAGAAGGCAAGGGCTGTCTTGTTAACTGCCGCTGTTGAGATGAAGGCACAGCCCAGCACATCTCCGCGGAGGGACAGAAGGAACAAATTAATGAAAGAAGCACAAGTCTCAGCTTGCAGTTCGCCTTGCAGCTGTGAAGCCCTCTGTGTGCTTGCGTGGACCTTTCTGCATGGAGGGAGGGTGGTGGCACGTGGAGCAAGGCCTGCTGCCACTCTGCGCTTCCTGCCTACAGAGGTGCTGGGGGACAGTCTTTGGCAGCAGCAAAAGGAAGGTGTCTGTAGGCCCGTGACAAATGCAGTGGTTTTTTTTTACATACGGTTCAGGTGATAGGAAGCCTCCTCAGTGAGCACTGGCTGAGCAGGGAGGAGGAAGAGGGTCCCTGTCCTCATCCGAGAAGCCCATCAGAGAACAGTGACAGGGTCAAGTTTTTCCCTTGCAAATGGCTGTGTAGGCCTCAGAGAAGACCAGGAGAGGGGGAAGAAGGTCTTACTCAGAGAAGTGGCCTCCTTCTTCAGACCTTTCACTGGGACTTTGGCAATGGTGTCAAGTGGTCATATTTTTGCACATGGCAGTTCTCTGGAGCTGGGTTTGAATCCCAGCTCTGCCTTTTACTAGCTGTGTGACTTTGGGGAAATCATTTGATTTCTCTATGCCAGTTTTCCCATATGTAAAAATGGTTTAAGAATAGACCCTCAGGGTTATTTTAGGAATTAAATTAATATTAATAAAGTACTTAAAATAGTGCCCGGTACATGGTAAGCACTATGTTGTAAGCCCTGTTTATTCCGGAAATAAAAATGATCACCATTAGACCTCCTATGCAGATGGTATTACACAGTGTGTATAACACTCTCCCACAAGATGGTACTTGAGCATTTATCTTCCCTTCCCTTTCTTCCTCTCCCCTTCCCTCCCTTCTCCTCTCTTCTCCCCCCTCCCTCCCTCTTTCCCTCCCTCCCTCAATCCCTTCCTTCCTTCTTCCTCCTCCTTCTCTTTCTTCATTTTTTTGTCAAATAAAATTTATAGGAAATGAATTTGTATTGAACAATATCTATGTTTTAGAGGCGTCTTATTTATCTAGTCCTCATAAGAATTATATAAAATAAATATTTTATCCCCATTTTGCAGATTTAAAAACAGAGGCTTACCTTCAGGGTTCCATGCTAATGTCACCAGGATGTGAGGGGAGAGGAAGTTGGCCTCCCCAGCCCCACCCTACAGCTCCTCCTGCTGGGGTGTGCTGCAAGTGCTTTACGTCCCCCGCAGGAGCTGCCCTTCAGTTCACTTCACTTATGTTGCTTATGTTGAATGTACCTAAAATGCATTTAACCCCCCCAAGCTCTTAAATTCTTTTCAGGGTATGCCCAAACAGAAGAAGGGATGCTCTCTCTAAGCACAATTATGATTCACATTTCTTAAAACAATGAGGCACTAATGATACAACAGAAGCTTAATAAAGCTTGATGTAGAAACTCATGTCTGGTCCATAAAGGGCAAGTCCTTGGCCATGAAATTATGGGGAAAGACCTCGAGGGGTTTTAAAAGGAGCCGCCCAGAGGCAACCTGTGTTTAATGAAGATAGCCACATCTGCCTTAGGTAGGTATTGCCATTTTCCCTGCAACTAGAGAATTTGAAGTGGGTTTGGGATTCGCAAGGGGCAGAATCTGGTCTCATTATGACAGGGTTTGCATAGAAAAGGCCTTCTTGATCAAAAGCAGTGACTCCTACTTTTACTTAGAGTTGTGACCCTCATGTACATGTGCCAGTCTGCTGTGCAAAATAACCACACACTGGATTGTTCAACTAAGAAAAATTTATTTTTTCAGAATTCTGGAGGTTGAAAGTCCAAGATCAAGGTGCTACAGCATTAGTGTTCTCTGAGGCTTCTCCCTGTGGCTTGCAGGTGACACTGAGTATGAATGTCCTTGTGCACACCACACACAGACTAGTGTTTCTTCCTCATCTGGTAAGGACACCAGTCATATGGGACTAAGGTGCACTCTTCTGCCTGCATTTAACCTTAATCACCTCTTTAAAGGCCCTGTCTCCAAACACAGTCACATTCTGTGGTATAGTGGGTTAGAGCTTCAACATAAACACTTTTGGGTCAACAAAATGTAGCCTATAAACCCTTTTTTGTTTGATTCTGTATATTTGTTATCATGCCTACCTTCTTCTAAGGAATTGCATGAATAGAACTACTATTTGAGCAAAAAGAACTAAACTAATTTTTATTACAATTTTTTTTTAGACTCTCATGACAAATTTTGAAATGCCTGAAGATTTTTCTGGGGTTGCTGCACAATCCTGCCCAGGAATCACTGCTTTCTGGACAGTTAAGAAGGAGACACACTCAAGTACAGCTGTTAAGGGAGAGAGAGTTGCAGCTGCTGAGTGCTCATTATCTGCCAACTTAAATCTATTGCCCAAGAGAATAACAAGTACTCTGGTCTTCTTGTTGAGGATATTGGCTAAGGTCACATAGCACTTAGACAAGAGCATTAGGATTGGGACCTGGAATCTCTCTGACAACTAAGGGCAGATGTTGTCCACCACATCAGGCTGAATCATGGCCAGTGCCATGTTTGCTAACCAATGTCCCTACATGTACAAACCTTATAGGGAAGCCATTCACCACAAACCCTAATACATGGCTCTTTTGAGGAGTCACTTGTGATTTTGTGAATGGGTTGACATTTAGACCCTGTTCTCCAGCCAGAGTGCTGAACCCATGACCTAGAGCAGGCCAATGATAATATCTCCATCCTTGCAGGGATTGATCTCTAACATAAGCTGAGTCAACCTGAGTCCTTCCTGATTGTTTTCAACACTTAAAGTAGGAGAATTATCTCTTTTCTCCTAGGGGATGGGAGTGGGGGATAGGCAGAGTCAGTGGAATGTGGATCCAGGTTTCAGGGCCCTTCACCATGTGCCAAAAACAACCTGTGGAAGGAGAGAATGAAGCCAGCACTCAGAGCAGCAGAGGCAGGATATGGAGAGCCCTGCAAGCACGATGACCTCTGCGTCCAGTCATTGTCAAGGTCAAGTTCTACCTTTCCTGGGTTGGATAAATTGTTTCTTTTGCTTCTGTCATCTTGGGCTGAGTTTTTGTCACTTGTAACTGAAAATTCTAACTCAAATGCTGACCTCTGAGCAAACCCACTTGAGGGACAGCTATGGGGTGGTATCCTGAATGTGAGATATGTAATCAGGGGGTTGGATTTGAGCTTGGCTTTGATACTTTATCAACTGGATGATTTAGGAGAAGACACAGTTTCTCAGAATTCTTGTTTATTTAGGTACAAAATTAAGATAATAATCATATATGCTCTATCATCTAGAATTCTTTTGAAGGCAAAGTATGGGAGAAGGAAACATTATAGAATTTTAACCATGAAGTGAGTAAATAGTGACCCTGTCCTGAGACTACAAAGGGAAGCAGCTTTTCTGGACACATGTGAAAACCTGTGCCATAAAGGATGAAAGCTCAGTGAAAAGTTACCAGATATCTAATTAAAGCCATCAAAATGAAAGAGGAATGATAAAAACTCCAAGTTTTTATACAAAAGAAAACATAGATAAAAGAGCCATCAGCACCTTTAAACAAAAGCAATTATATTTAACATCCTTAAAGAGGTAACAGAGCACATTATATCCATGAAACAAGAACAGAAACTTATGAAATAGGACAAACTGAATTATATAAGACCAATTAGAGAGCTTGGAAATGAACAACATGATTACTTAAGAACAAAATGGATAGAGGTGGAATAAAATGGTGGCTGAGTAACAGCTTCCCTGCAACTGGGCACGGTGAGTCTGGGGAGATAAGACTCCAGACATCTCTGGCTGGTGGGATCTGCCTATAATCATCCCCTTGAGGATACAGGGAGTCAGCAAGGAACTTCTGGACCCCAAGAGGAGAACAAAAACAATGGAAAACTGGCAAGTGGTTACGTGTGTTCAATCAACCTAGTCTCACCAGCAGCCACAAGTACAAGCGGCAGTGAGACTGCGAACCGGAAAGGCCTTACCAGTGAACAGTATTGGTGTTTTTGGACTTGGCACTCAGTTGAAGTGCCTTGGGGAGAGCTTGAGCAGGAGTGCAGAGAACTTTGGGCATTGTCTAGGTCCCCAGACTGAGCCACTGAGCCGCTGAGCCGGACAGAACTAATAGTGTTCACCTGTGGGCCACAGGGAGCCATTGTGAGAGAACTGCCCCAGCAAGCTCTACCCTCAGAAATTCAAAAAATCCTTAACAAATAGTACAAGAAACTCTACTCCCAGAAATATGAAAATCTGAAAGAAATCAACCAATATCTGGAAGTACACCACCTACCAAGACTTAGCCAGAATGAAGTGCAAATGTTGAACAGGCCTATATCAAGTTCTGAAATAGCATCAACTATACAAAATCTCCCTAGAAAGAAAATCCCAGGACCAGATGGCTTTATATCAGAATTCTACCAAACCTTTAAAGAAGAACTAGTACCTATATTACTAAACCTCTTCCAAAATATAGAAAAAGAAGGAATATTACCAACGCATTCTATGAAGCAAACATCACCTTGATCCCCAAACCAGGGAAAGATCCAACAAGAAAAGAAAATTATAGACCAATATCACTAATGAGTATTGATGCTAAAATACTCAACAAGATTCTAACAAACAAAATCCACAGCACATCAAAAAAATTATACACCATGACCAAGTGGGATTTATCCCAGGGTCTCAAGGCTGGTTCAAAATATGTAAATCTATAAATATAATTCAGCATATAAACAAACTAAAAAATAGGGACCATATGATTCTTTCAATTGATGCAGAAAAAGCTTTTGATAATATCCAGCATCCCTTCATGATCAGAACACTTAAGAAAATTGGTATACAAGGGACATTTCTTAAACTAATAGAGGCCATCTACAGCAAACCCACAGCCAATATCATATTGAATGGAGTTAAATTGAGATCATTTCCACTCAGATCAGGAACCAGGCAAGGTTGCCCATTGTCTCTGTTGCCCTTTAACATTGTAATGGAGGTTTTACCCATTGCGATTATGGAAGAAAAGGTGATCAAGGGTATCCACATAGGGTAAGAAGAGATCAAATTTTCACTCTTCGCAGATGATATGATCGTATATCTAGAAAACACTAGGGATTCTACTACAAAACTTTCAGAAGTGATCAAGGAATACAGAAATGTCTCAGGCTACAAAATCAACACCCATAAATCTGTAGCCTTTATATATACCAACAATAAACAAGCCAAAAAAACAGTCAAGGACTCTACTCCTTTCACAGTAGTGCCAAAGAAGATGAAATATTTGGGAGTATACCTATCACTAACAAAGGACGTGAAAAATCT
This sequence comes from Loris lydekkerianus, assembly GCA_963574355.1. NCBI lineage: Eukaryota > Metazoa > Chordata > Mammalia > Primates > Lorisidae > Loris > Loris lydekkerianus. The sequence goes on from CAUYPK010003148.1 coordinate 33,838, forward strand.
CTACAAAGAGAACTATGAAACTTTAAGAAAAGAAATAGCTGAAGATGTTAACAGATGGAAAAACATACCATGCTCATGGCTGGGAAGAATCAACCTTGTTAAAATGTCTATACTACCCAAAACAATATATAATTTTAACGCAATTCCTATTAAAGCTCCAGTGTCATACTTTAAAGATCTTGAAAAAATAATACTTCATTTTATATGGAATCAGAAAAAACCTCGAATAGCCAAAACATTACTCAGCAATAAAAACAAAGCAGGAGGAATCACGCTACCAGACCTGAGACTGTATTGTAAATCAATAGTTATCAAAACAGCATGGTACTGGCAACAAAAGCAGAGAA
>CAUYPK010003151.1:0-28189 GCA_963574355.1 Loris lydekkerianus
TTGTTTATCTTTTCACATAATTAGCTGATAAGAAGCTTTTCGTCTATGCACCCTGCATATCGTGATGGGGGTAATAAAAGTTAAATTGAGATAATTTTCATCTATAACTGAAACTCCAAAGTTGATGACAAATTTCACATAACCCATTTATATTTTACAAAGTGAAGAGTAAGCAGTCTACTCACAGCATAGGATTATTAGAGTCAAACGTTTTGAAAGTCTGTCCTTGAAGGACTAATAGAAAAGTATGTTCTAATCTTTACATGAGGACTCTATTCTTTAACTCCCATTACCATGTAATGGCAGTAATATTTTGCAGTTCCGACATTAAAGAAGACCTGAGAATGTAGCCCCAAAAGCATGAGCTTAAAATACAAGACTGCCATATCGCATTTAAGAAAGTGCTGGCTGTAAATGTCTTTTTCCCATTTACCTAAATATGAACTGCTCAGGAAACTTCAGATTCTCCATTTAGAATATCTTTAATTAATTGGGCCACCCTTTAAAATAATGCCACATTTAGGGCGGCACCTGTGGCTCAAAGGAGTAGGGCGCCGGCCCCATATACCAGAGGTGGCGGGTTCAAACCCAGCCCCAGCCAAAATCTGCAAAAACAAAACAAAATTAAAATAATGCCACATTTAAAATCGGTTATATTTTCATGTATTGTGGTTTGCCCCTTTTTAAATCAAATTGATAGGAAAGAAGACGCTTAAACTTCGCATCTTAATGCAAGTTAGTTAATTTATTTGAATTTGATTTTTCCTTACAAAACCCACACTCATTCATTAGAGTCATGTTTATCTGCTTAGCAGTTTAGGGAACAAATTGGCAATTTTGTGAATTTTGAGATTATCGTTCTCTTCAAGTGCCAGTATTTTAAAATAGCGTTCTTGTAATTTTACACGCTTTTGTGATGGAGTGCTGTTTTGTTATATAATTTTGACTTGGATTCTTTCCATTTGCATTTCTTTATGTAATTTCAGGAGGAATACTGAACATCTGAGCCCTGGATTATACTAATAAACTAATAATTGCAGAGGGTTAAAAAATATATATAAATTTTGCTGGCATAGAGGAAAAATGCTGGATTATTTAGTTACACATGGTTAAGACATTCAAGTAGCAAAAAAGTACAAAATTCTAAATCTTAAGCTGGTAATATATATCTTAAGAGTGATTCTTTAACCTCAATTTAAAATAAACTTAAATGTACACACTATTGCTTTTATTTTAAATTTAGGGTCAGCTGGTTTTTAAACCAACGCTATATCCACAATTCTAATCTGCTTTCTTTTCACATTTACTGTTGAGGTAGCTCTGGTCTTAATGATAATTAAAAAAAAATTGTTTTATTTTGTATATTTAAGGTACAGAACATATGTTAAAAGATAACAAACATATATAGTCAAATATTTACTATAGTGAAAGAAATTAGCCTATCCATCATCTCACAGTGTTACTCAGTCCCCTCGATTTTGTATCCTCCAGCCTGTGGCGAGAAAAGCTATAATCTACTCATTTAGGAAAAATTTTGAATACACTATTATTACCCATAGGCCTCATGCTGTACATTAGATATTTCTACTTGCTCATCCTACATATTTCTTGTTTTGTATACTTTGACCTACGTCTCCCCATTTCTTCTCCCACTCTCCAACCCTGATAACCCATTTTATTCTAATTTGGCCCTTTGCTAAAAAAAAATAAAAAATAAAAAATCCCACATACAGGCAATATCATGCAATAGTTTTCTTTCTATGTCTGGGTCCTACGACTTAGCATCATGTCCATACATTTTTGAGGCGGTTCTAACACTCCACCGTGCATATTCATATACATGCGTGTGCACACACAGTTTATCTATTACTCCACTGATGGACACCTCTCTAAGCTCCAGTGAACTTCCAGATGTCCCACTCATTCATCCTCCATCGTATTGTAAGTAGCTAGAGAAGTCAGTCCAACAGTAACGGCAGTGACAGCAGCCCCTATAGAGTACCCACAGGGCTTAGTACAATTCCTTCCAAATTTAGGTACTAAAAATAAGTCTGTTGTAGGGAGCACTTGAGGATGCTATGAAATGAAGTAATTAATAACAACTGCAATAGCTATTAATAGGCCAATTAAAAATAACTAATAATGAAAAGAAAAGTTATTTTACATTTAGAAACCTGTGAAAATAGTCTGTGTGAGGGGGAGTCTGTCAAATGAATACCGTTAAAAAGACTGGGCTAGATGAAATATAATTCAAAAGACTGCTTATTCCTGGACCCTTCCACAGAGAGATTTTCAGAGTGCTATTATAGAAGTATCTTGGATAAGATACTGGAATCTTGAAATCATCAGGTATCAATATTGACAGACATACTACTAAACAGATAAAAAACCTGGATGCTATACAGAATAATTGTAGGGAACATTTATACTCCTGGTTTCTATATACAAGATTCTAAGGTATTCAGAACTGCAAAGACAGCTATATTTTTCTTTTTTTCTTTTTCTTTTCTTTTGTTTTTTTCCTTCATTTTTTTGCAGTTTTTGGCCGCCACCCCTAGTATATGGGACTGGCACCCTACTCCTTGAGCCACAGGCGCCGCCTGACAGCTGCTTTTGTACCTTGCCCTCTGCTGGCCAATCCTGAGCCCACAATTAAAACCATGTTCCTGGAGGAGACCATGAGTGTATACTGTGCATGCGAGTTACAGCGAATTTTTGTGATGAATAGATCAGTTAAGAACAATTTCATGTTTGACAGCAATTTGTCTTAAACCAGCTTCTGTGATCTTGCTCATATAGAGCCTTCTTCCTTCTTGTCATTCTCCCTTTGTCTTCTGAAGACAGGGTCTTCTGAAGAAGAGGGTTCAAGGAGACAAGGCACCTTTGCTGGGGGGGATGGAAGGGTGGTAGTGCATATTGTGGAATTTGCCTCCTGTGTCTGATATGCTTGGCTATTAACAACCCACCATGTAGGAGGAGCAAATGACCTACAAAGAGCTGACCCACTGCTATATCATGCCCAACCCTGTACCTCTACCCACTGAATAAATCCAATTGTGGCAGTGTCCTGCCCAGAACACCTACCACAGAAATGGTGATGAAAGCCTTTAGTATTCCCTCATATCCTCGTCACAGTGATGTGTACGTTTCTAAATGTGGAGCATCTCAGCATAGCAAGCATTATCAGGCACAGGGCTCCAGTTACGGGTCACTTTGGCCCTCAAGGTGACCACAAGTTCTGGCCCCAACTTCTGGTTTTAAGTAATTTGCTTACTGTCAGACTCTTGCACTTTATCATTTTATTTTTTTGCGACAAAGTCTCTGTTACCCTGCACAGTGTGCCGTGGCGTCATAGCTCACAACAACCTCAAACTCCTGGGTTTGAGCAAACCTCTTACCTCAGCTTCCGGAGCAGCTGGGACTATAAGCATGTGCCACTATGCCTAGCTAGTTATTTTTCCTTATTTTTAGTAGAGATGGGGTCTCACTCTTACTCAGGCTGGTCTGGAACTCCTGAGCTCAGTTGATCCACCTGCATTGGTTTCCCAAAGTGATGTAATCCCAAAGGATTACAGGCATGAGCCACCGCACCTGGCCAGACTCTTGGACTTTAAACTCCTTAAGAGAACAGGTACTTTGACCCATGTGGGTTTTTTTGTTTGTTTTTAAAAACTAACCCCTCTCTTCTCCTGGCTCTGGGCCTAAATCAGAGTTTGGTAAATATTTGTTCTAACAAATGAGTGATGGAATTTAAGGTACCAATGTGCTTCCAGTTTACAGAAGCTGCATCCCAGCTGTTTCACACACAGAGACCACTGTTGTGGCAGCTGGCAAGAGCTCAAGTTCTGGAGTCCTCTCTCTCTCTCTTTTCTTTTTTCTTTCTTTTTTTTTTTTTTGCAGTTTTTGGCTGGGGCTGGGTTTGAACCCGCCACCTCCGGCAGATGGGGCTGGTGCCACAGGCGCTGCCCAAGTTCTGGAGTCAAATTCCTTGAGTGTAAATCCCAGCTCTGACCCATACCTGGACAAGTTACTTAAATTCTCTGAGCCTGTTGTCTGATTTGCAAAATGCAGATAATATTACTGCTCACCTTACAGGGTGGCTGAGAAGATTAAATGAGAAAACTAATGAGTAGCACTGAATACAGTTCCTAGTAGAAGCCTGGCTCAAAAAATGGCCAGCTGTCACTGTTGCTACTGTTACCATATTCATTATCATCACCAAACCTGGCAAAAGAACAGGAGAAAAGTCAACAGATACTGCTTACCCTAACTGCCATCTGGGTGTTAATGCCTCTGGATTCATTTCATTTCAGCTACAGTGGCAGAGAGGGCTTGTTTGTCTACTTTTCTTTCCTGTCTTTCCCACTCTGAATCACCCTGTCACTCTCAACCTTTAGGGAAAGCTTTTTGTTGTCCCCAGGAAGCTGCTTTTAGAAAGTAAACGATAATTATTACTGTGATTATATATATATCTACACACACACACACACACACACACACACACACACACACACATACATATACACATAACATACAATTTACTTTTTTTTTTTTGAGACAGAGTCTCAAGCTGTTCCCCTCAGTAGAGTGCCTGGCGTCACAGCTCACAGCAACCTCCAACTCTTGGGATTAAGCGATTCTCTTGCCTCAGCCTCCCAAGTAGCTGGGACTACAGGCGCCCACCACAATGCCTGGCCATTCTTTGGCTGTAGTTGTCATTGCTGTTTGGCAGGCCTGGGCTGGATTCGAACCTGCTAGATCAGGTGTATGTGGCTGGCGCCTTAGCTGCTTGAGCTACAGGCGTTGAGCCATGTTTTAATCTTTTTAAACAAATAGTCCGTGGTGTCAAGTACACTCAATCTGTTGCTGGACAGTAGTTCTTGAAGGGCAATATTTAATGGTTTCCCCAGGAACAACTTACAGGATATTTCTCTTAAGTCCAGTGATGACCCTGAGAGTGACCAGAGGCCTCCTGGGTGATGCCTAAGGATCTACTTTGGCTCTGGTACAGCACCAAGTACAGTTTCCACACCTTGGTACTAAGACTTACTCGGACCTTGGTCTATGATTCTTCTCATTGTATTTTTCATGGACAGTGAAACCATCAAATGGTATCTGGTGAGAACCTAACTATAGTCACATGGATGCATAATTAAGATATGAAGTCAGACCTAATTTTCATCTCTAGGGCCACAAACTGAAAATCCACACTGGAAATAGGTTTTCAGGGTGGGGTAATAGCATGGGAATAATGTTATCACTTATTTGACTACTTAAATTGCAAAACGACCGCTGCCTCTGTAACTATTTAAAGAACCTTAGATTAGAGAACATTTAAGAAGAAAATGGCGTAGCCATTTAAGAATTTCCTTCTTGATGTTAAAAAAATACGTTTCCATCCTATCTTCTGGTTGAATATTACAACCATAGTCTGCTATGCTCCTTACATTTGGAAAACTGAGGGAAAGATCTGGAAGTTGAATCTCAGTATGAATCATAGCAGGTTCTCAAATAACATCTCTTGGTTCAACATTGGTTTATGAGAAAAAAAGTCAGTTCCTGCTTGGGCCACTGTTTGTGTGAATGTGCACATTCTTCCCACGCCTGTGTGGCTGCCATGTATTAACTGAAAACTACAATGGTGCTTTAGTAACTAAAAGTTTGCCCTTTTATCAATGAAAATTTAACTTTAGACTTTTCTATTTTTATTTATTTTCTCTTAGTTATAAATTCTATTTTCTTGCTTTTTAAATGCATGGTAATACACTTTTGTGTAATACAAACGTGATACAATGTTGTCATACATTGTAATACAATGTTGAACATTGTGAATTTTACATTATTGGGTTTTGAAATATGTTATATTCCTTTCAGAACATTGTACTTTAACAGGTAGTTATTTAGCAGTAGTTTAATCCTATCAAAGCTTGCTTTTAAACTCTGGGTGGCTCACACTTGTAACCCTAGCACTTTGGAAGGCCTAGGTGGGAGAACTGTTTGAGGTCAAAAGCAAGACTCTGTCTGCACAAAAAAATAGAAAAATTAGCTATTTGAGAGGCTGAGGCAGAAGGATCACTTAAGCCTAGGAATGTGAGGTTGCATGAGCTATGAAGATGCCACTGCACTCTAGCCCAGGTGACAGAGTGAGATCCTGTCTTAAAACAAACAACCTCCTCAAACCCAAACCCCCAACTAAACTTTGTTAGGAAAGACTCAAGGCAGTCTTAGTTGAGAGTTAATTTATTTCTATTAATAAAGGCAATATGTTCTGATGACTATATGCAAACCTTACCAAAGACTCAAGGAGATCTCTTTTCAGATCTCGAGAGCTTTCCCTATTATAGTCCCTCTTCCCTGAGTTTCTGCCCCACAGATGTGAACCAACTCCTACCTGTCTCCTCAGCTTAGTGAGACTACTAGGCTCTTTCTCGTTTCTTTCTCCCTCTAGGCAGCAGCCTGGAAAGGCAGTAAGCTTGGGGCAACTGTAGGAATCACCTCATATGTTTCTTGTCTTTTGGGGATCTCTTCTGCCAGTTTTTTTTTCTTTTCTTTTCTTTTTTTTTATTATTTTATTTTTTATTTTTTTTGTAGAAACAGAGTCTTACTTTATCACCCTTGGTAGAGTGCCGTGGCATCACACAGCTCACAGCTACCTCCAACTCACAGGCCTAGGCGATTCTCTTGCCTCAGCCTCCTGAGTAGCTGGAACTACATGCACCCGCCACAATACTCGGCTATTTTTTTGCGGCAATTTGGCCGAGGCTGGGCTTGAACTCCCCACCCTCGGTATATGGGGCCAACGCCCTACCCAGTGAGCCACAGGCGCTGCCCTTCTGCCAGTTTTCTAATGCCGAGTTTTCTAGTTGTTGAAGGTAGGAGTGTGACTCTGGTTCCTGCTGTTTCTTCATAGCCAGAAGTGGAAGTCAAACAGGTAGGGTTGGACGCGGTAGCTTATGCCTATAATCCCTACACTCTGGGAAGCTGAAGCAGATGGACTACTTGAACTCAGGAGTTTAAGACCAGCCTGAGCAAAAAAGCGAGATGTAAAAATAGCCGGGTGCTGTGGTGGGTGCCTGTAGTCCAAGATATTTAAAAGGCTGAGGCAAAAGGATTGTTTGAGCTCAGGAATCTAAAGTTTCTGTGAGCTAGGATGCCATAGTACTGTAACGAGGGTGACAAAGTGAGACCCTGTCTCAAAAAAAAAAAAAAAAAAAAAAAAAAAGTCAAATAGCTAAGATTCACTCTCATCTTAACCAGACACAGTCTTTAAGCTCCAGGAACTTGTCATCCAATAGAATATCCTGACATATTTTAAGTTGTCCTTTATTCCTGAGACTTAAAAAGCAAAGAAAAATTAGGGCTGGAAGTAAAGGTTAAAAAAAGGGTTGGGCTTGAAACAAGGCAGTTTCTTGGGGAGTTCTTCAGCCAGATGGGGTTGCATGAGTGGATACAGTTTATGCATTATGGGTGCTAAGAATAAAGAAGAAAACTTATTCATTTTATACATGACAAAGGTTAATCCTAAATAGTATAAAGAAAGGAGTTTAAAGTTAATTGAAATCATTAAGTCAGTTTCAACATACAATTCATTCTTCCCCTTAGTTTTCCTTACAGAAAACATGATACATTCCACATACTAAATTCCAAACTCACACAACTGTGGAGAAACCATCTAAACATCTTATGCAGTGAAAGTGCTTTTTTAGACATCTCAAAGGCAAGGTCATCACACCTTACACAGCTAATATGAGCCTTCAGTTCAATAATATTACATGGAATGATACTCATAGCTTTCAAAGTGTTTACAGAGCTCTACACATACCATTTTTTCTCCCTTACAATAATAATGCTGTAAGGGTCAGGGTCAAAAGTAAGGTCTTCAATTCACAAATGAGAGCACTGATTTATCTAAGGTCACCAGCTAGTAAGTGAGAGAGCTGGGTCAAGATTCCAGTTTATCTGACAGCTTCAGGAATAATTTACCTCCTGTATAATTTAGCTCCTTTGACTTCATCCTTTTAAACATGGCAAGGTATAACCCTGTACAGTATTCACAAACTGTCTCACACTGTTGAGTCTAGAGTTTGCTAAAAAGATGCAAGCAAGGGCATGTCACTATGACTCAGAGAAGTCATGTAGAAATGCAGTGAAGATGGGGGCAACAGCTTAGAGCTGAACAATAAAAAACAACTCCACACAGCAGATCTAGGGTTTTTGCGTAAGGCCTCGCCATTCATACACAAGACAGAAACACTCAGAACACCAAAATGAGATTATTATGCTATGTGCACAACACTGCTTTTGTAGGGCTATTTACAGAGCATAGAACTTCAAAGTTAATTTACTTTATAAGGGGTGGCACCTGTGGCTCAAGGGAATAGGGTGCTGGCCTCATATGCCGGAGGTGGCGGGTTCAAACCCAGTCCCGACCAAAAACAGCAAAAAAAAAAAAAAAAAATTTACTTTATAAACTGAGTTAAAAAAAAAACTGTTTAACTCGGGGAAAAGTTTATGACATTAAAAAGGTACGTACTGGGAGAGATTGGAAGAACTACAGCATCACTCACAGTGTTCAGCCATACTTTCAGAGTTAGCGTTATACAGTCCTTGTGAGAGCTGATGGGGCCATTCCTATCTCGCACACAAGAACAGTGGCCACCAACATAGCACATAAAATATTCACAGGTTATACTATTTTAATAAATGCTACAAGCTAAGTCACATGATAACAGAGATAAAAATATAGTTTGGATATATATCCAAATATATATATTTAGAGATAAAAATATAGTTTGGATTTTTATATCCAAATATATTCATTTTTTTTTTTTTTTTGAGACACAGTCTTGTTCTGTCACCCTGGGTAGAGTACAGTGGCATCATCACAGCTCTCTAGAACCTCACACTTCTGGGCTCAAGTGATCCTCTTGCCTCAGCCCCCAAGTGGCTAGGACAACAGGTACACACCACCATGCTGGCTATTTTTTCCCCTATTTTTGGTAAAGATAGGATTTTGCTCTTGCCCTGGCTGGTCTGAAACTCAGGAGACACTTTTGTCTATCTGAATACAGTTATGTGGCTATCACATTACCCTTTCAAGTAACCTTTCAGAATATACCACCTTCTAAAACTAACACCCATCACTCGGGAGGCTTCTGGATGTAATCACGCTGACTTTTGTTTTCTTCTTCTTCTTTTTGGTAAAGATGGGGGTTGCCTAGGCTGGTCTCTACCTCCTCAGCTCAAGGGATCATTCTGCCTCAGCCTTCCAAAGTGCTAGGACGATAGGTGTGAACCACTGCGCCTCAGCCTAGCTCACAGCAACCTCAAACTCTTGGGCTCAAGCAATTTTTCTGCCTCAGCCTCCTGGTTACAGGCGCCTACCACCACACCCAGCTGATTTTTCTATTTTTTTTAGTAGAGGTGGAGTCTTACTCATGTTCAGGCTGGTCCTGAACTCCTGACCTCAGGGGCGCCTCTGGCCTTGGCCTCCCAGAGTGCTAGGATTACAGGTATGAGCCACTGTGCCCAGCCAATTTGGCTATTTCTATCTGCAGACAGAAGGGAAGAGACTACTGCTTCACATTAGGAGTATCACTCTTCCTAGTATCAGACACCTGGTCCCTGGTTCCTGATTAGACAGCTACTAACAAAGTATGAGAATAGCTTCATCAACAAATTCTCTGGGTATAAAGATTCTTTCAAAGTCAGCATGGGCCAGGCACAGAGGCTCACACCTATAATCCTAATACTTTGGGAAGCTGAGGAAAATGATCCCCTGAGCTGAGGAGTTAAGAGACCAGCCCTGGCAATCCACCTCTCTAACAAAACAAAACAAAAACAAAAGTCAGTGTAATTACATCCAGCACCGCCTTAGGGATGGGTGGTAGTTTCAGATGGTGATACACTCTGAAAGGTCACTTGAATGGGGAACATGATAGCCACATAACTGTACTGTGGTAGAAAGAATGTCTCCTATTTAGGAAGAGAGGATCAAGGCACCATGGCCTTCTAAGCTTTAGGATCCATCTGAGGACAGGGTGATCAATCAACATCTTGGAAGATGTTTAATGCTCTTATCAAATTTTTAAATATTTTTACTTTTTAAATTATCATAAAGTAAAATCCATGCTATGTTATTTATAAGCCGAGTATAGGTGTTTCTGATAATAGATTTCATTAGAATGATTTAGTTCACCAACAGCAGGCATCCTGTAACAGATCACCACATTACAGACGTGAACTGAAAGGTGACAGAAATCTAAGTTGCAAAATAAATTAACCAACAAAGAAATACACTTAAAGTTTAACAAGCAGCAAGTGGTAAAGACTAAGAGAATTATTTTATGTAGACCATAATCTCATCACTTCTAGGTATTTTAAATGGTAGATAAGACACATTTGTGGCAAATCTCTGCTGGGAACAATACCCGAAACCTTCCTGTTTGTGCGGAGACCAAGAGCCTACAGAACAGCTGAAGAATATGAAAAATAAGTCTTGATGTTGGAACAAAATCACTTAGTTAAGCCTGACATGGCTGTGAAGCTGTCAGAGAAGCTGTAAATACACCCAAGTAGTGAGTGCTGGGTAGCTATGAAATGTGTTTCTTTAACTTACTATGCAAATACGTTTAATCTCTTATTCATACACCTCACTTTGGCAAACAAGTCAATTTAAAATAAAATACATATGCTCAATAAAATAATCATAACAGAAGAAGAATAATCAATGTCTTAAAAAAGCATGAATAAAAATATGGGAAAAAAACATGGTTAGTTAGTATATATACTAATTATAAATGTTATGTAGTGATTGTGATTGAGCATTAAATTAGTATAGTGCTGTCCAATGGCCTAAGCAAAAAAACAAAAACAGTCAAACAAACAAACAAAAGAACAAGCAAATAACTACAGAGGAAAGGGGACTACTCTTAAAGAGGGACAAACTTTTTCCTGGTTCTAAATTACTTTAAGATAAAAAAGAACAAAAAACTGTGAGGTTACTAGAGAAATAGGAAAGACTTCTAACCTAAAACATATAATTCTTTCCTTGTTATTAAAGGAAAGTTTTTTATTCTAGAGTGAGGAGAATTAATCATCTGAGTTTTGTTGTCACTGTAATCTTTACTATATTTTAATTATCTCTATTAAAACAATTGTTTTTAAGTTCATTAAAATTTGAAATGGTCTTGATTTTTCAGAAATTTTTCAAGTTAGGGAAAGAAAATCTTTGAGTCATTTTTTGGGTAAACAGTTCTGAGTAAAAGACATTCAGATATGAATAAAGAATCACGTTTATTTATACTGAGGATCTACTTCCCTTTCCAATTTCTCATTTTCATTTATAAAGCCTTTCACTGACAATTGCAGAACAAGTAGCTTTAACAGCTTCACCAAATTCCCTACAGAGTGTCAGACACCAAAGATTTAAAAGATAACTTAGGGGGAGAAAAACACCTAAAATACAGATACATTACATATATTACATTTGAACAGTGAGAGCAAGACTGAGTTTAGTGGAAAAGGCCTCCATTCTGGAGAGTGCAGAAACTGAAAATAAATACTGATTCCAGACCATCTCCTTAGTGTTTTTCCAAATAAATCATTGGTAATTTTTAAGAAGGAAATTCCAAAACTGTGTCTTCTAAAAAGTAAATTTAAGAGAATTTTCACCATAAATTAAGATGCAACAGTTTTTTAAAAAAATGAGATCAACTTCTAACACAACAAATTAGAGGCTATTATTGCAGGGAGAGCAACAGACTTGGTAACTGAAAATTTATAACAACAGCTAATCCATGTCTAGACTTTTATTAATTATAGAGCAATAAAATTGCATAGGGAAATGCTAAGCAGAAGTAGGTCAAAGTCGGGGCCAAAAGCTGAGGTCAGTGTATCTAAATTTATACCAAGATTACAACAAGACAAACTTAATTGACAAAGATACTTCCCTGAATCCCACCAAATTTGAGTTTCTAGAACAAAGTGCCTCAAATGAAAACTAAATTCTTGGCTTGGCATCCATAGCACAGTGGTTATGGTGTCGATCACATACACCTAGGCTGGTGGGTTTGAATCTGGCCTGGGCCATCTAAATAACAATGACAACCGCAACAAAAAATAGCTGGGTGCCTGTAGTCCTAGCTCCTTGGGAGGCTGAGGCAAAAGATTTGCTTAAGCCCAGGAGTTTGAGGTTGCTGTGGGCTATGTGATCCACGGCAATCTACTGAGGCCTACAGAGTGAGACTGTCTAAAAAAAAAAAAAAGAAAACTAAATTCTGATCTTGAAAGATGGTTGATTAAAAAGAATGAACTAGGCTCGGCGCCTGTGGCTCAAGCGGCTAAGGCACCAGCCATGTACACCTGAGCTGGCGGGTTTGAATCCAGCCCGGGCCTGCCAAACAACAATGAGGGCTGCAACCAAAAAATAGCCAGGCATTGTGGCGGGTGCCTGTGTCTCAGCTACTTGGGAGGCAGAGGCAGGAGAATGGTTTGAGCCCAGGAGTTGGAGGTTGCTGTGAGCTGTGATGCCTTAGCACTCTACCCAGGGTGACAGCTTGAGGCTCTGTCTCAAAAAAAAAAAAAAAAAGAATGAACTAGCAAGTATTATTTTTATGAGAAAAAACAGTAAGGATATTTATTTCCACTTTGAAAAAAAAAAAAAAGAAAAGAAATAAGCCAGTGTAGGTACGTTATCAAGGACTATGTATAGGACTGTTTTTTTTTTTTTTTCCACCTAAGATATCTTTTCTTCAACATTAACACTGTGAATATAAACATGGCTTAAATTCCTCAAATGCACTCCCACTTGTAAATCAAAGGCATCTAGCCTAGTTGCAATACTGCAATGTTAAAAAATTTCTCTAGACTAGAGAATTAAAAAAATAAGCAAACAAAATTCTCCCTTAAACAGTAATCTTTCACTTAAAACCTTTTAGCAAACTGGATACAGACTATTAACTTTAATAATCTCAAGCAAAAGCTAACCACAATATTTTGATTGTGAATCCACTGAAAACATATATTCCCTGTAGGCACAGAACCATTTGGAATAAGCGTGACGTTGAAATATACCAGCCCTATTAGACCCTAACCTAAATAAAAATATATACATTCCTCAGGTAAATGAACAGAGAATCAGGGGTGGCTGGCATTTACATGCCTTTGCCCCAGTGAAACAAAGTTTATTCATGCAGTGTTAGCTGAGCTCTAATCTAGAGTTTTTTCATATAAAAAATATAATGCTGACATCTCAAATCTAGATAAACAACAACTTCTCTACATACCTCCAAACATATGCTTCCATCATAGGAACCAATATGAACAAAAAGTCCCTGATACATGTGTGTACACCATATATAAAACAAAGGTGGCTGGTTTACTTCCCTAGTATGAATGGGTACTATCCCAAAAGGTGCCAGCTTACAGGCACACAGACTGTCATTTGTTGGCTGGTTTAGGTGCTTGACTATCACAAACAATATGACTTATTTGGGAAAATGTCTTCAGATGGAAAGCAGCACTGAATTATAGGGGGAATAAATACTGTACTTTCAAAAAAGAGACTCATTATTCAACTTTGTAAATATAGTTTCATGAGGCAATATGTTTATCTGTAAGATACTCTTAAGCAGAAAGTTCTTTAAATGTATCTAAAATACTGTCATTTATTCTTTTTTTCAAGAAAACACCATTGTGGTAAGAAATATGCTTGTCGTTTAAAGGAACTGCTATACTGCTTATTATGTGAATTCTTCACCAATATGATGTAATAAAAAATTCAACACCCATAATATAAGTATTATGCTTCTGTAGCTCTTAAAATAAGAATGAACATAAAGAGAAAAAAAAGAGAAAGTACTTATTGCAGAGTTGTGTAGGAATAATTAATCTGACATTTCAGAAGTGTAGTTTTTTAAAAAAGAATTATTATAAATGTTGTTACTACTAGCACTATGCCTGGGGCCAGATACTGAATGGAAAGCTAAGTTTGAAAATAAGGAAAAAGAAAGGTAACTGCTCAGTTGTTATGGCTCCAGAATAAGACATTAGTAGGATTATATTAACTCTTCAAATTTTCATTATTATGTTATTTCTCCCAAGATACCATATGACCTCAAATATCCAAATTAAAAAAGGAAAATGTTATTCAATCATAATCATGTAAAAATTAATTTCTAAATAATTAAAAGATTTTATTATATTGTTTCAGATTAAAACTTCCTTCCTTCCTTCCCTTCCCCTCTTCTCCTCTCCCTTCCTTCCTTCCTTTTTTTGAGACAGAGTTCCACTTTGTCATCTTCGGTAGAGTGTCATACTGTCACAGCTCATAGCAACCTCAAACTCTTGGGCTTAAGTGATTCTCTTGTCTCAGCCTCCTGAGTATCTGGAGCCTGTCATAACACTTGGCTATTTTTAGAGACAGGGTCTGGCTCTTGCTCAGGCTGGTCTGGAACCTGTGAGCTTAGGCAATCAGCTAGTCTCAGCTTCCCACAGTGCTAGGATTATAGGCATGAGCCACCATGTCTGCCCTTTAATGTCTATATTAAACACTACAATACATTATTATAATTTCAAATACACATTACTTAAGTATACTGTGTAAATATTTATCTTTCTTTCTCTTTAAAAAAACCCTTAACTTTACTCAGTGGCCTACCTCCCACGGTAACACAAACAAGCTCTGACAGTTAAGTTTGTGAACTTGCCACTATGTGCTTAGCACTGTACAAACAACTCCCTAAGTTTCATAACCTTGGTATATCAGTCTCACAGTTGTGTTCATGTCAACATGTGGCAGTATCTCACAGAGTGTCATTCATTATTGTTGCATTTTGTGTGTGTGTGTGTGTGTGTGTGCTGCCATGAGAATGTTGAAGCTTGAATTAGAGCAATGAACAAACATTAAATTTCTTGTTAAATTTGGCAAGACTGGAAGTGAAATCAGGGACATGTTAGCCCAAGTTTAGGAGAATAATGCCATGAAGAAAATGGTAGTGTACAAATGGATTAAATGTTTTTCTGAGGGGAGAGAAAGCATCACTGGTGAAGAGAGGTCAGGGTGGCCAGTAACAAGCAGAACTGACAAAAACATAGCCAAAATTCATTTAATTGTACATCAAAAATTATTGGCTGACTGTGAAAAACATAG
The DNA here is from genome assembly GCA_963574355.1 of Loris lydekkerianus. Lineage (NCBI taxonomy): Eukaryota > Metazoa > Chordata > Mammalia > Primates > Lorisidae > Loris > Loris lydekkerianus. Next base: position 15,152 of record CAUYPK010003151.1, read on the forward strand.
CAGACCAGGTAAATATCAATGGAGAAACAATACAACCTCAATGGAAAATCCTGGCATGAGAAAGGTGCAGCTCTTGGATTGTGACAATGCACCAGGTCACGCAGCACTGTAAGTGAGAGTTTTTAGCCAGTGAACAAACAGCTGTAATGGCACACCCTCTCCACTCACCTGATCTAGACCCCATGCAACTTTTTTCTTTACCTGAAGATAAAGGAAATATTGAAAGGAAGACATTTTGGTAACATTCAGAAGCTCAAGGATAATACTATGACAGCTCTGATGGCCATTCCAGAAAATAAAAGTTCCAAAATTGCTTTGAAGGGCAGAGTAGGTGCTGTGCATAGCTTCCCAACGGGAGTTACTTTGAAGGTGGTAGTGATATTAGGCAATGAGTGATGTAGCACTTTTTCTAGGATGAGTTTGTGAACTTGTGAGATCTCATATTATACCCTTCTGTAACATATCCTTACCTTGACTGTTGCTAATTTAAGGTTAATAATAATTCTGATATGGCAAACAGTTCTGAAGTTTACAACAGTATCTTGTTTAAAAATAGCTGCTACGAGAATTAACAGTATAAAACAATATTAGCTGGGCTTGGTGTCATGCACCTGTAATCACAGCTATTTGGGAGGCTGATCTGGTAGGACTTCTTGAAACCAGGAGTTCAAGAGCAGCTTGAACCATAATGACTGTTTCTAAAACAAGTAAACAAAAATCACACCAAAAAACTCCCTAGTATTATCTGAGAATATTTGGCTTGTCTAATAAAAAAGTCTTTGATAACCTGTAAAAAATACCTAAAGCTTACTAAATGTAGGTTAAGTTTTGAAATTAGGTGAGGGACATATTAGGGTTCATTATATCCATTTTCTCTGTTTTTGTAAATGTGTAAAAACCTCACTTCAGCCCTTTCCTTGATAAAGCAGGGTCTAGGGGCTGGCTAGTTTAAAGCTTTTACTAATATGCCTATGCATACTCAAGAACTATTAAGTCTTCACTCATTTAAAACTTCTTACAATTCATTAAAAATGACCTTTTCTTAATTATACTGAATTGGTGAGATTTTTACTGCATATGCTATTATAGGACACATACCAATCAGAATTCTAAAAAGCATACTATGGACACATCTATAAAGGTCAAAAAGAAACAATGCAATCACAGATTACCCCCCTAAGGGAGACATGGTAGTATTCTGCAGGTCAAGCTAAATGAACAGCCATTCCATAGGTCTGGAGAAAGAAAACGGAAGTGAGAAAAGACACATGAAGATGACAAGTAAAGACAGCATTGAATTTTCTTCTTACTCAAATGAATGCAATTTCTCCAAAGGTCCTTTTTGTTAAGAGATGAGGGCGAAACTTCGAAGACATTTTAAAGGTATCCCATGTTGTCAGGAAATATGGTAAAGTTTATTTTTAACCATATTTAAAAGAATCATACCTACCAGAGACTTGTATTTAAGCTATGAAAACAACAAATTTTTATGTAAGTCAGCTCTTCTGGATAAGAACCTATCAAAAAATAATAAACAGCCAATGCTTTTTTTTTACTTTGAGACAAAGTCTCACCCTGTTATCTGGCTAGAATGCAGTGGTATCATCATAGCTCAAGGCAACTTCACACTCCAGGGCTCAAGCCATCCTCCCACCTTTCTAGGATCACTGGTGCAATGCTCTTTTTCACCTGGGAAAATTGGGTGCTCAGGAAATAAATCAATGGTTTTCTTTCCATTCTTTCTAACCATCAATGATGGTTATGGTAAAGACCTGCCTACACAAAGTAGAAACACCATGGGCTGTATATAGGGAATTCTTGCTTGGTCACAAAACTCTTTGAGTTGAAGAGGAATCCCCTTTACTTGTCATACAACTGGGTGATCCAGGATCTTAACCTATGATCATGTGGTTTCAGCTTTCTTTTTTTATTATTTCCTAGAAAAATCATTCTTTGATCAAATAATACAATTGAATCTTTTGTTCTCATTATTATATACTAGTATTCCTTGCAAGATAACTAAATAGCTTCTTTTTGCAGAATTGACAGGAAGGTAATCCTTCTAATATCACTTACAGCTTGAATTCATAAATATGTAGGTCAAGATAAGGACTCAAAACGCACATTTTTTTTCTTAACCAAATTTACGATGGCATAGAATCACTTTTGTTAATCTTCTTTAATTCATAAAACAGAACTGTTTTTCTCTTTATGGTGTGTATATTCCCTGATTTTATCTATCCCTCTCAATGAATCCTCAATTTCCCCAGAACCTCCATAGTATGAACAGCATTATTTCTGAACTGATTTAGCGTAAAACTTTAGGAACTTGTAAGACTATGTAACCTGTGAGGCAAAGGACACAGCGTCCTGGGATTCTACAGATAATACTAAGCTAGAACCCAAAGTCTTTAATAAAGTTTTTGGACTTTATTTATTCTCCTGGTATTAAAAATATCAGGTACATTGATTAACAGTAGCAATTTAATGTTTACTTAAACAATAGGGGACAAAGTATAACAAAAAGTATTCTTTCTATGCATTGAGGTGTCAGAGAAGTTAAATAACAATAAACCAAAGTCTATCTACATCGATATTTGAAAATACTGATCAGAGTGATTTTTGGAATTTAGCATATAATAATCTAAAAGAGGTCAATTCTTTACAAAACAAAGAAAACAGCCTGAAGTTATTTATATGCCATATATTTCTACTTATAGGTTTCTCACTTTAAAAAAGTTACACATTTCAGAAGAAATCTGGTGTCTACGTAGTCAATTACAGTGGTTGTCCTAGGATAAGTTTCTTTTTTCTTTGCATTCCTGTTAAGACAGTCTGCTTTGAAGACAGGTAAGGCTTATTTTTTCTTTTTTTCTTTTTTTGAGACAAGAGTCTCACTATGTTGCCCTCGGTAGAGTGATATGGTATCACAGCTCACAGCAACCTCCAACTCTTGGGCGTAAGCCATTCTCTCTCTCCCAAGTAGCAGAGACTACAGGCACCCGCCACAACGCCTGGCTACTTTTTTGTTGGAGTTGTTATTGTTGGTTAGCTGGCCTGAGCCGGGCTCAAACTCAGCAGCCTCGATGCATGCAGTGGGTGCCATAACCATTGTGCTATGGGTGCCGAGCCAGGTTACCATTTTTATAGATTTACCTGAATTACAGTTAAAGAAATTCCCACCCCCAGTTATCAGTGTAGCACAATGGGATGTGTGGAAGCAAGGTTTATGTTATCATGTAAGCACCAGAATCTTATTGAGTTATTTATATGTTTCATCAAACAACTCACAAATTTGGTATAAATCATCTATATAAATATAAATGTGCTGAAAAAACTAATCCTACTATATGGTTCCCATCCACCAGCTGTCATTATCAATTATAATTTTTCACATTTATTAACACAATTTACTATCTAATCATAACCAGGCCAAAGACAACCAATTAGTAACAATCAAAGCTAAGGTATCAGAGACAACTTGTGGATAAAGATTGTATTAGTTGTTTAAAAACAGGCCTTAAGTGATCTGAAACAAAAATCTGTGATGTTGGAGAATGAGGAAGGAGCCATTCTCCCAACCTTTTGTAAATCATGATTAAAAAGCCACTGGGAGCAAATTCTTTTCTTTTGCTCATCCCATTTGGGAATAAAGCTCTTACCAATGAACCTGCAGCTGAGCTCACCCTTTGCTTAATCACCCTATAAGGCTGAAGGTTAATGAGCTGCCGTTCTTAGCTCTATTTGTTGTTCTAATAAAGATTTGCATAAATCTAAGATGGGTAACTACTTTATTTGAAGATGATATAGGGAGAAGGAGCAGCTCATCTATCTTGAGTGTTCATGTTTGTGGGTATGCTTAGAGTCATTTTAATTTGACCTGATCCATATAGTTCTGCCTGTTTGAAGATTGGCAGACAAAGACTTCATAGTTGCTTACGAATGCAGGCTCCTGCTGGTCTAGGTTGTACCACAAGGCAGACGATAGAGGAATGAAATACACAAGCCAGGGTCAGAGCCAAAGGAACCCTTCCCTGAGCAAAGAGAGCCAGATCATACACTTTTTACAGATTACATTAAGTCCTCACTTAAAGTAGTCAGTAGGTTTTTGGAAACAGACTTTAATTTTACCATGGGCTATGATATAAACAAGAGTTAATATACTATGGCATCCTGTTTAAAGTCATAATTTCCAAGCACCTATTGATGTTCAGTAAGGATGTACCATATACTGCTTGTATGTTTAATCTTTAGCAATTAAAAAAAATTATGATGAAAAATTTCAAACATATTCCAAAATAGAATAGCATAATGAACTCCTCTCCCCCCCCATACACTTATCACTCAGACACAACAGTAGATGTTGATATCTTCTATACCTTGACCCACCCCCAACTTTTTGCATTTTTTTTTTTTTGTTTATTTATTTATTTATGGAGACAGCATCTCATTATGTCGCCCTCAGGATAGTGCCATGGCATCACAGCTCACAGCAACCTCAAACTCTTGGGTGTAAGCAATTCTCTTGCCTCAGCCTCCCAAGTAGCTGGGACTACAGGTGCCTGCCACAATGCCCGGCTATTTCTTGTTGCAGTTGTTATGGTTATTTAAGCTGGCCTGGGCTGGGTTGGAACCTGCCAGCCTCGGTGTATGTGGCTGGTGCTGTAATGTACTATGTGTGCTGAGCCTTTCTGGATTATTTTGGAGTGAATTCCATGTATCAAAAAATTTTATTTGCAAATATTATAATTCAGTATTTATCTCTAAAATGTAACAACATGTAAAAAATTCACAATCACAATTCTATTCTCATGCATATTTCTGGCAAAAATTTCTCAGTATCAAATGCTTCATTTCCAATTTCTGATGGTCTCATAGGAGTTTTATATTTTTGGAGGTTTTTTTGAAAAAATAATACAGTATTAGAATTGTGTTTACAATGAAATAAGCTTGTAACATGTTAGAAAGTAACAGCAGTAGAGCAGAAAAATAGACGTGAGATTAGTAAAATAATGTTGGATGATATGCACATTTATACACTTTTCAGAAAAAGAAGGGAGAAAAGGTTAGAAATATTCCTAGACATTACTCTACAAATAAAGAAAAGTACTGGGTACAGAAAAAAACTTTTGATTTTGTTTTATCTCAACATTATTTGTATTTTCAGGATAATTGATTTTGTATGAGGTGAAATACTAATTACTTGTGGGTCTGAAGACCATAACATAAGCACATTCTAAAAATACTTAAACCGATTTCACATAAAGAATATAAAAAAAAAAGTTTTTGAAAAAGCCAGCAAAGTAACAAAAATTAGGCTTCTTTAGATTATAAAATCTAAGAGTGTCATTGCTGAGGTGGTTTAGATATTATTTAATATTATCTTCTATCAAATTCAACTGAGTGGTACTTCCTAGTTATCTACTGTGTGACCATTTGGTATACCAAACAACTCTGGGAAATAACATTGACAACACAATGTTTACAAAGGGAGGACTTTCACACATACCAGCTCATCTGAAACTCACAGAATTCAGTGACTTAGGAAGGGCTGATAGAAATCCTCATTTTACATCAGAAACTGAGGCTGAGGAAAGTTTAAGTGACCAGACCAAGCTCATTTTTTAATTTATTTTCAGAGACAGGGTCTTGCTCTGTTGCCTGGGATAGATGTCATCATAGTTCACTGCAACCTCAAACTGCTGGGCTCAAGTGATCCTCCTGCCTCAGCCTAAGTATCTGGGACTACAGGCCTGTGCCACTATGCTCAGCTAATTTTTTTTCTATTTATTTATTTATTTATTTATTTATTTATTTATTTATTTATTTATTTATTTATCTTTTTTTGTAGAGATGGGATCTTATTATTTTTGTCAGGCTGGTCTTAATCTCCTAGCTGTAAGTGATCCTCCCCTTCAGCCTCTCAAACTTCTGGGATTATAGAAATAAGCCTTATGCCCAGCTAGTAAAATCAGTTTAGTTTTTAGTTTTTTTTTATTTTTTTGAGATAGAGTTTTACTATGTTGCCCTAAAGAATTTTTGTACTAAAAATTCTTGAAAGTGACAAACGTAAATTATATGAAGAGTATGAAAAATATTTAAAAAAATCACTTTATACATAGGGACAAAGTGCTGTGGCGTCACATCTCACAGCAACCTCCAACTCTTGGGCTTAAGCTATTATTCTCTTGCCTCAGCCTCCCAAGTACCTGGGACTACAGGCTCCTGCCACAATGTCTGGCTATTTTTTGTTGTCATTGTTCTTGTTGTTTAGCAGGCCTGGGCTGGGTTTGAACCTACCAGCCTTGGTGTAGGTGGCCAGCACTGTAAACACTGTGCTACAGGCGCCAAGCCAGGAAGTTAAGTTTTTAAATTCACACCTGCTATCTACAAATATCATGCTGGTAAGAATGATATTCTTAACCCCACCCTAAAAACATATAACATTTCTTTTTGAATATCCTAAAAATTCTTGCTTTTTTTTTTTTCCCTTTGAGACAGAGTCTCATTATGTCACCCTCGGTAGAGCACCATGGCATCACAGATCACAGCAACCTCAAACTCTTGAGCTTAAGTGACTCTCTTGCCTCAGTCTCTCAAGTAGCTGGGACTACAGGCACCCGCTACAACGCCTGGCTATTTTTGGTTGCAGTTGCCATTGTTGTTTAGCTGTCCCAGGCCAGGTTCGAACCCGCCACCCTTGGTGTATGTGGCTGGCACCGTAACCACTGTATGGGTGCCGAGCCAGAATGTACTAAAAATTCTTGAAAGTGACAAATGTAAATTGTAAGAAGAGTATGAAAAAGATTTTAAAAATCATAGGGACAAGAGTGAGAAAGTTGGTTAAATCCATGTTATTATGCAAGGACTACTTTTGAGCTGACAGCATTTCAGGTGTTAAAATCGCTCTATAGATTTAGTATAGGAAAAATCTTATTTATTTATATTCTATCAAACTTATATTTGTGACAATCTGAAGATAGTTCAGGCTGAAATTTAACTTAAATCTAAGGGTAAAAATCTACTGAGATTGAAAAAGTAGGATGAATCTATTCCTTTAAGCAGGGATATCTGAACCGAAAACAGACTCTGACATACAGTCTTACTCAGCACTATCAGGTCGCATTTCAGCTGACTGGAAGGCAAGGCCGGCCAGGCTTCAAATCACCACAAACAAAAAAGCCTTCTTGCGAACACGTTACCTCCAAATGAGGTAATACACAGTCGCAGATAAATGGGATTGAGACAGGGACAACAGGATTAAAAGAACAAAATCAACTTTCAATTAGTGTAACATTATTGGACTTTATTATCTGGGGTGAAGTATAGATTAATTTTGAAAATACTTCATAATGATCTTATAAAACTTTTATGCCTCAAAAACATTAGTTTGCTACTTTAAATACATTATAATTTTACTAAATTGTTTTTACATTTTTTCATTTAAAAAGTTTTTATGACCGAAAAATAGAAAACATACAAAAGTAGATAAGAGTAGTTTCTTCATGTTTTATAGACCAGCCAGTTTACTCACTATAATTTCACTTACCTAGAGTTTATCCCTGAGTATGAAAAATGGAATCTCACACAATATTAAAACTATTAAGTATTAGACTTAAAGAAGACTATCCCCACCGAAAACATCAATGAAAACCCATAGCTACTTTTGGATTTTTGTGTTTTCCAAAATAAACCCAAATATGTAAAGCATTGACAGTTGGTTTGCCTTTTAGTAAAAGAAACTGGTCAAAGATATATAATCACAAATCTAGGAGCACACAGGCACTTTTAGTGTTAAGTATGTCAGCAAGCCACAAAGACTCATATGCCCTTTACTTTTTCTGAGAAGTTGTATTTCTTTATTTACTTTTGGAGGTATTTTCTAGTTCAGGACCATCCAGCTTTTTGTTCTAATAGCTTGTCAGGATGTGCAGTTATTAGGATGCCAAAAAGGTCGTGTCCACATGGTGCTGTCTGGTTGTTATCAGATTTTAGTAGCTCACATTTCTCAAATTGAATTTTCCAGGAGGTATCTAATTAAAGATTAAGCTATTCAATTTGAATTTTTATTATTATTTGGCAAGAGAATTAATACAATCTTTAAGTGCACTTTCTCATCTAAAATGAGTATTTATCACACCATGCTTCTTTTCTGGCAAATAATAGGTAATAAAAAGATTAATGAGAAAACTCAATGTAAAAAGAAAATAGTTACATACTATGGAAACTTTAAATCAGTAGTAGAAGTAAACAAGTCAGAAAGGTCAGAATTTAAGTCTGGAAAAGCTCCAACTCAACACTAGGTTTAAGCCTCTTACCAGGGTTGCAATCTGTAAGAAGGGAGCAGATGGAGAGGAGAACCTTAGAAATGGTGAGGGCTGGACTCCAGTTGTCCTTCAGGATGTCCAGACAGATCACGCCTTGGCTGTTAATATTACAGTGATAGATTCTTGTTCGGAAGGTAACCTAGAAGGAAATGTACAGTTGTTAGAGATACATCTTTTGTCAGGTAAAATAGTCCAGGCCAATGGCTAAAGTAAACTGGATTTTTCCTTGGGTATATGAGAATAAATAAACAAAAATAGACATTTCAGAATTTGTCATTTTGGGCACAGAGAGCTAAACACCAATACCAAAATTATTAACATTCTGCTCCTGATGAAGAACACTGCTATTTCATGTTTTAGGGACTCAATTTACTTTTGAGGCAATTATAGGAATGTCCATGAGGGAAAAACTGACTCTGAGCTCTAAAATTAGTTACAAAGAAAATTTTTGTTGAATTTTAGTAGCTTTAAGGATATTTATAAGATTCAAACATCAAAAAGCACAGAAATACTAAATGGAAATAATGAAAAGATAAATATTACTCCATGGCATGGTTTAAAACATGAACTAAGACCTATTTGTAAATAATGTCTAGTTTATATACAACTATATTAGTTATATTTTACATTAGTTGCATTATTATAGTATAGTTCATTTTAATTTATAAACTGTTCCTTAAATTATACTTTTTAAATGTGCTATAAGTGCACCCTACCTTTTCCCTTTGATAGCTAGATTGCTAGTGTATGTTCCTTACATAATTTTGAAATTTGATAACATTTTTTAAAACTTCAATTGAAAAAAATTAAGTCCAAATCAGTTTTGTAACTGCTGAAATTCTATTTAACAGAAGACTTATATAAGCAACAGTAAGATTTTAGTGCTATTTATTAATACTTTACTTAGTAAGCATTCTCAAATGTGTAAGTTGAAATATACAAAAATCTTGGTGTTCTCAAGATCAGTCTTCTGGTTTCCTAAGTTCAAAATGGCTCTGCAGCAAGAAAACATTCATAGCAGGTGAATGCTATGTAGATATTGCCACTTCACCAGGAGACAGCAAGAGATTATGCTGACAGCAAGAGATTTATGTAATTTATATGTCAAGTCTCAGAAAGGGCAGATCCAGAGTCTTGTACAGTTGTTGAACACCATGGCACCATTCTCAGGATAGATTAGTACTTCCTGTGAGAGCTGCCCTTCCAGCATCATCTCTGACCAAATAACCTTGGCATCCTTCCCTCCACACATACATCTCTAATACCTAGAATAAAATGCAACCCACATTCTTTAAACGCATAGCTGAACCTGAAAGGGGAATCTCCCTGGACCATAACTGAAAACCAAAGTTACAGTAAGCATCCCAGCTGACAGTGTATGTACCACAGGTGGGTTTTGGAGAAGAGGGAGGGAACTAAAGAATGGCAGGCAATTTTAATGAAATAGAGGTTTGGGTTTTGAGTCCTCATGGAGAAAGAAGATGAAATTGTAGGCCTGTATATAGCAAGGGATTGGAAATGACAATCTTTCCTTCATTATAATGGATAGATACATCATGGCTGGGCATGGTAGCTCATGCCTCTAATCCTAGCACTCTGGGAGGCTGAAGTGGTAGCATCGCTTGAGCTCAAGAGTTCAAGACCAATCTGAACAAGAGACTTTGTCTCTACTAAAAATAGAAAAATTACCCAGGCATCATGGTGCAAACCTGTAACTTTGTATAATAACAATATTTAAAAAACCTAGCAGCAACTCTGAGCTAGTTAATCCTCAAAACCACTCAATGAGAGAAGTAGTATTATTGCACCCACTTTGAAAAGGATGAAACTGAGGCACAAAAAAGGTTACAGAAATAGTTCCAGGTCTTACATATAGTAAGTGGAAACCAAAATTTGAGCACAATTTTGCTGATCTAAAAGCCTATGATCTACTCTCAGTATTGATGCCTTTAAAAAATACCCTGATTTTAATTTGGGAATAACTGTAGATTCACAGTTACAGAAATAATATAGAGAGGTTAACCTATCCTTCACTCAATTTCCTGCCTTGGTAACACTCTGCAAAACTATAATACATCACAGGAAATTGACATTAATACAGTTCACTGACCTTTCCTAGATTTTACCAGTTTTATCTACACTCAGGCATATATACGTATATTTAGTTCAATGTAATTTTATCATAGGTGTACATTTGTGTGTTCACTGCCACAGTTGAGATACAGAACAGTTCCATCACAAACATTCTTTGTGCTACTTTTTAATAGTCACGTTTCCTTCCTCTTTTACTTCTGTAATTCCTGGCAACAACAACTCTGTTCGTCACGTCTTTAATTTTGTCATTTCAAAAATGCTAGGTAAATGAAATCATACAGTATGTAAACTTTTGAAACTGGTTCTTTTCATTTTACATAATTCCCTTGAGATCCACTCAGGTTGTTGCATGTGTCAATAATTTGTTCCTTTTTATTGCTGGGTAGTATTCTGTAGTACAGAGGTACCAGCTTGTTTAACCATTTTCCCATTGAAGAATATCTGGGTTTCTATGAGACAGAAAAACACAAAATGTTTTTCCTAGTCTCATACTCAACATAGAACACTTCTGTAACCAATGTAGGGGGTGAGTTTCCTCCAACAACCAATCTTCTGACAACAGCTGTGTTAATTCTAAGACTATCCATCTGGAGTTAGCTCCCACAGGCTAAAGACTGCCCACTTCAGGTACCAACCCCAAGACTGTGCCTCTAGAACTTCTGTAGCCCCTTGGCTATGAAATGGAGTCCCCAGAGCTCCCTTCCTGGGCTTAGTTCATTTGTTACAGCAGCTCACAGAACCCGTGAAAGTGCTTTACTTGTGTTTATTGGTTTATTATAAAGGATGTTACAAAGGATGCAGATGAACAGCCAAATACATTGGGTGAGGTATAGAGGAAGGAGTGTGAAGCTTCCATGTCCTCCTGGGGCAAGCCAGCCTTATGAGTTTAGCAACCCAGAACCTCTCTGAACCCTTTAGGGTTTTTATGGACTCTTCATTATGTAGAGATGATTAATTAAATCATTGGTCATTGGTGATAAATTCAACCTTCAGCCACTCTCCCCTTCCAGAAGGTCAAAGGGAGGTGGGGGGAATGAAGTTCCTTTAATAACATGTTGGGTTCTTCTGGCAACCCGCCTTTATCAGGAAGCTGTCCAAGAGACCTGAGCTGTCAGTTACTTCATTAGCATGCAAAACACTCTTCTGAAATTCCAAGGATTTAAGGAGTTCTGTGCCAGGAGTGGGGACTAAGACCAAATAATATGTATTTCTTACTAAAAATCAAATATAAGCTTGTTTCTAGATTTTAGCTATTACAATAAAGCTGCTAAGAATGTTTGTGTTTTTGTGTGTACATAAGTTTTTGTATCTTTGGGATAAAATGTCCTAGAGTGTAATTGCTGGGTCATATGGCAAACTCATCTTTAATTTTGTAAGACATTGCCATACTCTTTTCCCAGAATGATCGTGCCATTTTATGTTGCCACTAGCAACGTGATCTAGTTTCTCTGCATCCTTGTCAGCATTTGGTATTATTACTGTGTTTTATTTGAGCATTCTGATAGGGTATGATACCTCAGTGTGGTTTAGTTTGTATTCCACTATATACTAATAATGTTGACCACCTTTTCATGTGCTTATGTGCTATATGGATATGGTCTGTCATGCCTTTTGCCTATTTTCTCATTAAAGATTTTTAACTATTAACTCAACAGCATTTTATTTATTTATTTATTTTTAAATTTATTTATTTTTATTGTTAAATCATAGCTGTTTACATTAGTGCAATCAAGGGGTACAATGTGCTGCTTTCATATACAATCTGAAGTATTCTCATCAAACTGCTCAGCGAGGCCTTCATGGCATTTTCTTAGTTACTGTATGTAGGCATTTGTATTCTGCATTTAGTTAAGTTTCTCCTATACCCGTTCCAAGATGCACCATAGATGTGGCCCCACCCATTACCCTCCCTCCACCAAAACCTTCCTCCTCCCTTCCTCTTCCTTGGCCCCTTCCCCATAGTCTTGTGCTATTGTTGGGTATAGCCTTCATGTGAAAGCTATCATTTAGCTTCATAATAGAGCTGAGTACATTGGGTCCTTTTTCTTCCATTCCTGAGATACTTTCCATCCATGCAAACATGAAAGAGGTAAAGTCTCCATCTTTCTTTAAGGCTGCATAATATTCCATGGTATACATATACCACAATTTGCTAGTCCATTCGTGGGTTGATGGGCACTTGGGCTTCTTCCATGACTTGGCAAATATGAATTGGGCTGCAATAAACATTCTGGTACGGATGTCTTTGTTATATTGTGTCTTTTGGTCTTCTGGGTATAAACCTAGTACAGGAATTATAGGATCAAATGGCAGGTCTAGACGCAAAATCTACAAACACAGGAAAAAAACTAATCATGCTTAATCATGAGTTAAAAGCAAATCAAAACTAATTTGATTTATAAACTAACCCCAGTAAGAGTAGCCCACATAACAAAATACCAAAACCAGAAATGTTGGCATGGATCTGGAGGAAAGGGCACACTTCTACACTGCTGGTGGGAATGCCCACTAATACGTTCCTTCTGGAAGGATGTTTGGAGAATACTTAGAGACCTAAAAATAGACCTTCCATTCGATCCTATAATTCCTTTACTAGGTTTATACCCAGAAGACCAAA
>CAUYPK010003152.1:0-17832 GCA_963574355.1 Loris lydekkerianus
TTGCTGGCTCCCTGTATCCTCAAAGGGATGATCATAGGCAGATCCCACCGGCCAGAGATGTCTGGAGTCTTGTCTCCCCAGATTCGCCAAGCCCAGTTACAGGGAAGCTGTTACTCAGCCGCCATCTTTAATCCACTCTCCCCACTTCAGACCCTTTTCGGAGTTAAGTAGGGATACAAATTAAGAGTAAATAAATAATAAATTGACAGAGGAGTTGGTAGAATCCATCAGAAAGGCAATGTATGATTGCAGATATTTACCCCAACAAGGGCAATTCTGTTACAATGTTGTTTAGATTTTAGGATATTGCCATGCATAACCACATAATTAGTAAACACTTTTGAAACATTTTAAAGATAAAAATGGGGATTATGGCTCCGTGCCTGTAGCTCAGCAGCTAGGGCACCAGCCACATGCACCGGAGCTGGTGAGTTCAAATCCAGCCTGGGCCTGCAAAACATGACAACTACAACCCAAAAATACCTGGGTGTTGTGGTGGGCACCTGTAGTCCCAACTACTTGGGAGGCTGAGGCAAGAGAATCGCTTAGGCCCAAGGTTGCTATGAGCTGTGACGCCACAGCACTCTACTCAGAGTGACATAGTGACACTCTGTCTCAAAAAAAGAAACCAAAAAAATGAGGATTAAATATTTTTATTTTATTAATGCAAGGTTTCTCAACCTTGGCATTATTTATGTTTTCTACCACATAATTTTTTGTTGTGGGATGTATCCTGTTCATGGTAGGGTGTTTAGCAGTGTCTCTGGCATCTACCCACTAGATGTTAGTAGCACCCTCCAGTAGTGACAGCCAGTAATGTTTCTACATGTTGCCAAATGTTACCTATGGAGTGAAATCACCTACTGGTGGACAACTACTATGTTTATTTAGTTTTGCTTTTCAATTCATCTACTTCTCACTTCTTAAGATCTTAATAGCCAGTGCCAGGATCACAATGTATATTTAGTGATTGGTTGCATTTCATTGCAGATGTAACACATTTTATGTGTGAGCAGCATTTCTAAAACCCTATCCTAACATTTGGGAAATTGCACATTTTAAATGCACCAAGAAGGGTGGCGCCTGTAGCTCAGCTGTACACCAAGGCTGGTGGGTTTGAACCCACCCTGGGCCAACTGAACAATGACAACAACAAAAAATAGCCAGACGTTGTGTCCAGTGCCTGTAGTCCCAGCTACTTGGGAGGCTGATTATAAGAGAATTGCTTGAGCCCAAGAGTTTGAGGTTGCTGTGAGCTGTGATGCCATAGCACTCTACCCAGGGCAACAGCTTGAGCGTCTGTCTCTAAATAAATAAATAAATAAATGCACCGGCTCAGCACCTGTATAGCACAGTGGTTATGGTGCCAGCCACCTGCACCGAGGCTGGAAGGTTCAAACCCAGCCCAGGCCAGCTAAACAACAATCACAAGTGCTACAAGAAATAGCTAGGCGTTGTGGCAGATGCCTGTGATCCCAGCTATTTGGGAGGCTGAGGCAAGAGAATTGCTTACGCCCAAGAGTTTGAGGTTGCTGTGAACTGCGATGCTATGGCACTCTACCCAACGTGACATAGTGAGACTCTGTCTCAGAAAACAAACAAACAAATAAAAATGCACCAAGAAGGCTCTCTACATCCTTAGGGGAACATCATAGGATTTCTTTTGTAAAATGAAGGATTAAACTGCATTCTGTGAGTTCAGATTTGTTGTACTTGGGTTTTTCTTAGCAGGGCACAAACAAAATATGCTGATTCGGAGTTGTGATGTTAGTTTTATATAAAGAAAAAAGAGAACGGGATGAATTTGTCCTATCTTTGATATCAGAATTAAAATTCAGAAGAGGGTATTGACTAGCGTCGAGGAAATTAGAGCAGTAGTTGGTAGCATGAAGACTTTCTTTTACATGGTTTTTAATTATTTCATTGCAATGATAAATGGTAGCTCAGGGAAATAAATGGTAATTTTAAATGGGTAAAGTTGGATCATTTATACTTGAATTCATTTTTCTAAATCATATGTCTTCTTTGAATTAAGGTTTAAAACCCACTGTGGCCCTGTGTCAACAAAAGTGTAGACGGACAGGAACTCTGGAGAGCAATTATTGTTCAAGTAACTTTGGTAAGAAATAAAAACCAGCCTTTTCTCTTTAACTTGAGACTGCGTGCTTAATCTCAAAGGAATTCTCAGTAACACTGTTCATTTACCCAAGAAAATATTTTCCTATACATTAGGGTGTGTTGACTTGTGCTGTTTGAATTGTTACATTTCATAACTAAGAAAAATATGTATTTAGAAAATACTTTTTTTATATAGAAATTTAATGGGGTGACTCTTGGTACACCATACCCTGTGTATTCCTGAAAAAGACTATATGCTTTTTTTCTTACATCTTTTTCATATATCAAATATCTTTTTACACATCTGTAATTTGACTTAGGTAAATCAGAAACATACCAAAGCCGATATTCAGAAACTGGCGTGTCTCAGAAGAAATTTAGGTATTTTCTATGTAGTGTCCTTCCAAAGTACTAAATTAAAACTTGCAAATCTGAAGTCCATTTGGAAACTCTTATAAATTGGAACCTGAAGACATATTAATGCTTTAGAATTTCTAGGAACTTTTTCCAATTAATAAATGGTACCATCTGTGAAAATTACTTAAGACCAAGATATACTAAATTTAATTATGTTGTTTATTTTTTAAAAGCATTTGAAAGGAACATTTAAGAAAAGTCTTATCAGGAAAGAAAGTTGCTGTGGCCTAACTAGGTTACCCAAAACAAAGGTGTTCCCAGAGACGCCTTGCCAGGTTTTTCTGTGGCCAAAAGTAGTAACTGTTAGTGACTGTCTGCAGCCCTATGAAGGCACTGAGTGTCTAAGGCCCTAAATCTTACTGGAGTTTACATGCAGAAATTCAAATAACATCATAAAAAGGAAAACAAATAGCACCAGGTGTCATCGCAACTACGTCTGGTTTACTCTTCTGGAGGAGGCAATTCAGGAAATCTCTCTCCCTATCACTTGGGAGCCACTGATTTCACTTGGCAACAGACTGACATTTTGCAGTGAACACTCATTCCAGGAAACAAAGGAAGGCATGACAAGAATTCTGATTTTTATGAGCTTTGCGCACTACGTAAGCAGGGAGGTCATAATAGCCAAGTCCAAAACTTGATTTATCTCATTGATTATGAGTCATTTGCATGGCAAATTGACCAAATACTATCACCTGTGGCCCATGAGTTTTCAACCAAAGTTGGTAACACTTCCCATGAGGCAGTGTTGTGTTGTCACAATAACTGGGGAGTACTGGTTTTTCTGGTCAGGGAAAGTTAAAAAAAAAGTCACTCAATGCACCTACACCACAAGGAATTGTTCTCCCCCTACACTCCAAATGCCAAAAGCACCCCTTAAGAAAGAAAGAACCTTTTTTTTTTTTTTTTCTTTTGTAGAGACTCTCACTTTGTTGCCCTCGGTAGAGTGCCATGACGTCACACGGCTCACAGCAACCTCCGGCTTTGGGGCTTACGCGCGATTCTCTTGTCTCAGCCTCCTGAGCAGCTGGGACTACAGGTGTCCGCCACAACGCCCAGCTATTTTTTGGTTGCAGTTTAGCCGAGGCCGGGTTTGAACCCACCACCCTCAGTGTATGGGGCCAGTGCCCTACTCACTGAGCCACAGGCACCAGCCTTTTTTTTTTTTTTTTTGACACATAGTCTCAAGCTGTTGCCCTTGGTAGAGTGCTATGGTGTCACAGCCCACAGCAACCTCAAACTCTTGGGCTTAAGCGATTCTCTTGCCTCAGCCGCCTAAGTAGCTGGGAGTACAGGCGCCCGCCACAACACCTGGCTATTATTTTATTGCAGCTGTCATTGTTGATTTTAGCTGGCCCAGGCTAAGTTTGACCCCACCAACCTCGGTATATGTGGCCAGTACCTACCCACTGAGCTATGGGCGCCGCCAAGAATCTTTCCTTTTGTGGCTCAAAAGAGAGTCTTTTTTCTCAGAGTGTCATGACATAAAAAGAGGGAGTTACGTAAGGAAAATCAACAGAATTTTGCTAGAGATTTTGTTTTCTTTAAGCAAGAAAATGTTTAAGTTACACCTCAGTTTTATACTTTGATTTGTTAAATGAGATAAAGAGAGTGGAGAATAAAGAGATTTTGACAGACCCAGAAAGAGAAGAGATATACTGATAATTAGACGAGGACCATACGATGAACAAAAGTTTAAGGAGAGCAGCTAAAGAGAAGCATGGGAGGGTGGAGAGACACAGAAAGGTGGACACTCACCCACACAGACATGAGGACTCAGATCTTAACACCAAATCTCCTTCAGTATGGTGTTGCCTCCTAAAGATCAAGGTCCATTTGAGTATTCACAGGTAGAGAGGCTATAAGCTTGACTATTCCTCATTTGACAATGGATCTACATGTTGTATAAAACATTCTGAGTCCCCATCTTGGCAACAGACTGCAGTGCAACAAATGTTTAGGTTTCTTTCCTAGTTATCAACACCTAACAAGCAGCGTAGCATTACAGCTTCATGGCCCCCTTTTTTTTCAACCTGAATTTTGGTGACAAATGTGCAGAATCAAATTCAGTTCAAATAGGGCCTTTTCTTTAACATTAAAATGTTTCATATATGAAACTTAGAAGAATGTAAAATTATGTTAAGTTCTGCTTGCGTTTTCTTTCGTTGTCACATTATTTCAAAAACGTTTTTCTTCTATAGTATTAGCCGGCACTGTTATCACAACCATCACTCGAGGTGGGAGTTTGCATGCCACAGTCTCAATCATCAACATCTATAAAGAGGGAAATCTGGCTATTCAGCAGGCTGGCAAGAACATGAGTGCCAAGGTCATTGTGGTCTGCAAGCAGTGCCCTGTCCTCAGAAGAGGTGAGTAAAGAGAATACTTTAGTCTCCTAGGGGAGCTCAGAGACAGAAAAGGGAATGTAAAAGCCTCTTTGAGCAAGCCAGGAATCTTTTCATGTCATGGCTGGTCTAGGGAAGTAAAATGAAGGGCTGATATACAGCCCACTTCTGGTAGAGAAGGGAGGCCTTTTAGAGTTAGGCAAAATTGGGCTGTAATCCCATTTCTTATAACTTGTGGAGGAAGAAATGATAATGGAAATGATGAACCAGTCCAAGAAGCATATGAAATTGAGCCAACAGGAAACAGATGCAGAGAAAGTAGTTCAGGGGAAAGAGCTTTACTTAATATGTCAATACTGGCTTGGCGCCTGTACCTCAGCGGCTAGAGCGCCAGCCACATACACTAGAGCTGCCAGGTTCAAACCCAGCCTGGGCCTGCCAAACAATGACAACTACAGCCAAAAAACAGCTGGGCATTATGGCAGGCACCTGTAGTCCCAGCTACTTGGGAAGCTGAGGTGAGAGAATCTCTTAAGCCCAAGAGTTTGAAGTTGCTCAAACTCTTGGGCTTAACAGGGTAACATAGTAAGACTCTGTCTCAAAAAAAAAAAAAAAAAAAAAGATGCCAATATTATCTAGGTTTAGAGAGAAATATCCAGCAAGCAAGGAAATGCAGAGTAGAGTTTCATAACAAAGAGGTGTACCTGGGTATATCAAAGATTCTAGCAGAGACAGGAATGTATGGGAATGCCTTTATTGAGAGAAATTATGGAAAAAAGGAAAATTACTTCAGAACCAGAGGCACATGAGTTTGTTTTTTTTTTAATTTAACTTATAAAAGTAATGTATGTTTCATGGCTTTTAAAGAGTTTAAATAAGTAGATAAAATAAAAAGTAGAACCCTTTTCCTTTCCCCAGAGGTAAATAAAAAAATTCTTCTAGAAAGTTTATATCTATGTAAAGCATGGACAGACACACTTATGGGATCATAATATACCTATTCTATTGTAACTTCCTCCCTACATAAGGTATATGTAGACATCTTTCTATAACAGCATACATGTGTAGATAAACCCCTTTCTTTGGAATGGTAATAATGCCTGGTATTACCACGACTGTGTGATATACCACGACTTCTCAATCCAGTCTCAGCTTATTTCTTTCTCCCATCTTGTCACAAATCTCTCCCACAACTAAACCAAATTAAACTACATACAGACAGAAATATAGAATATCCACTTCAAGAAAGCTCTGCTGTGAATCCAGATTGTATAGAAAAGTCAGGAGGCTAGCAGCCTAATGTTGACTCCTGGAAAAAAATCGCAAAAGCTCTGTAAAAGATAAGACATTTCTTTCCAGAATTGCCAGGAACAACAGACAATGCATATCTAGATTCTACAGGGCCTCATAATGATGCTCGCAGCTCAGCCTCAAGGTGGCATCACCTTTCCCAGTCTTACAAGTTTTCACAGCCTCAAGACCCCTATGATGACAATGTCAGCTCACACTAGAAGAACGGTTATGCAAGAGAAAAAGGAAACATATTTCTCCATGATACATGGGTAGAAAGAATATAAAGGAAAAATTAATATATGCCTCCTTTATGACATTTTTGTGAAGTAATAGAAATTTTCAGAGTTCAATCCAACACAACTCAGCTCAAGCACCAGTCTAAGCCTAACACAGACACACTAAGATATAAAAATATAGTATAACAAATATAAGTACTTCTCAGTACCTATTATTTTTGCAAGAAACCATACAAATGCAAGAAGTATATGATCCATCCATGCCCTCAAGAAACTTACACAGTATAAATGCCTGAGATAGTGATACAAATTCAAGACAGCAGAAGAGAGTGAATCATTAGTTGCCAAATGCCAGGGAAATCCAGATGCTTTATGGAATTATGAGAGGCCATCTGAGGATGGCCCATCATGGAGCACTGGAGGCCCTTAAGGCAGTGCATCATTCATCACAGGCCTACAGCACCACACAGGGAGGTGACTGGATCTAACCACTCCATTAAGTTTCCTTGTGTTAGCTGAGGTGGAACATACTACTAGTTGAATTTAGCTTTTTGCTGATGAGAGAGTCTTAAACCAGATTTTATCCTAGATAGAATAAATGTATAATCATATCATTTACAAAAGAGAACATTTATCTAGATGTAGATTATAGTCTTGGTTGTTTCAAAAGACATACATAGTAAAAGAAGATTAATTTTTATGTTCTCTTTCTTTAGGTCTAAATTACATAATTATGGGCCAAGTGGGTGAAGATGGGCGAGGCAAAATCATGCCAAACAGCTTTATCATGATGTTCAAGACCAAGAATCAGAAGCTTCTGGATGCCTTAAAAAGAAAACAATGTTAACAGTGAACTGTATCAACTGAAGTTGTATTCTGTCATTGCCTTTGAAAGATCTATTTTCTCTCAGTAGAAAAAAATACAAAATTAAATATTCTGAAAGAGCATTCTGAAAGATTGGTTTACTCTTCACATGATGTAGGTGTGAGACCTCCAGTGTTGCTGATGGAAGTTCTGTGTCTGCGCTGAGAGGAACAGAGCTCTGATTGAAAACCTGTTGACTTAGTGCAGTAATAGGCAACTCTTGTGTGTGAAGCATTGACAGCTTGGATACAGTTTATTTATACATACCTGTAAAAGGGTATTTTAGAATTGATTTGTGTGAAGACGTAAAAAAGAGATTTTATAAGTGCAATATTTATAGTGATATTTGTTTTACCTTTAAGCATTTTCTCTGAGGTGTTATATTCTTCTCTTGCATTTTTTAAATCAATGCTTAATAAAGTATTTTTAAATGATTACATAGCAGCCACTAAATTTGTTTTTACAGCCAGTGGGACACTACAAAAAAGAATATTGCCCTTTAACAATTAGAGTATTGATATTTATATATAAGGTTATCTTTGTGTCAATTTACACTTTGGTAAAAGAGTTAGTGTTCCAAGAATTTCAGGGGCTTAATGGATCCAATATTGTCAATAGAAACAGAGAATGTTAGAGGTAGCATAGGATCCCTTAAGGATCTAGTCCAAATGCTTTCATTCTGTAATTGAAACGAACTCAGGTTTATTTAGTGACTTGCCCAGAGCAGACATTTCCTAAGAGAAATTAAGATCAAGAATCCTAAATCCAGCACCCTCACTGCCCTTGCCTTTGAAAAATCTATTTTCATTCAGCAGTGGATGGACTCAAAAGGACTCCCATTATTCGCACATAGAGGGGCTTAAAATACACTTTGCAACTAGTGTGGCAACCAAGAAGTTGCCAGCCAGTTGGCTATGGAAGAAGGGACAACCAAAGAATGTTGACTGAACATTACAGATGAACAAAGACTTGGATCATAAGGTCCCTCGTGGTAGAAGTTTTAGGAATAAGGAAAAGTATTGTTTTGGGCAAAAGCAATTAATTCCCAGCCCTAAAGATGACCAGACATTTAAAGGGTGCAAAATAAAAGTTCCCAAAAAGAACTCCCCTGTTTTGGCAGCTGAGTAAAAGGAAGCAACAATGTAGGACAGCTGGCAGGGTTGGAAATCATTCCTAAACACTCCCACCAGGATGCCCATTAGTATCCATTAGTACCAGGGAATTCTCCAGCTGAGGAAGTAGTTGAACTGGAGGACCCAACTGACGTGATTGCCTTCACTGGCCAGCACCACCTTTTAGAAAGCCCCTCTCAGCCAGCTGGACTTACAGACTAGCTGTGCCCAGCCAGGATGTTAACTATGGACTCCTAATTGATTCTAGCTTTCTCAAGGCAAGTTAGTTCCTTTCCAAGATTCACATTATGGGATTTAGGAGTGATTATCATAAATATTAATATTTATTCTCTCTTAATAGAATCTTCTTATTGGTGCACTATAAGCAGGATGCTTACAGGTATCAGCTTCCTTCATTACCAGTGGAAAGACAGCTATAGATTTTCAAATAGGGACATGAGTCATAATGGGGTAAAACAGAAGTGCTCTGAACTACTTATACCAACTGACATCTTTGACACAGTATTTAAACATGTTTAGAGGATTCATGATTAATGTATAGCTCTGATTTGTCTTTTAATTCAATTATTCAAAACAAAGAGACAGTCAAGCTGAATGGTAAAGTTATTTCTGGTGCAAAAACCATTCTTAAACTTTTTTCATGTTCATAAAATCAGGTTGCTATGGTTTTAATCTGTCCCCCAAATTCATTAATCCCCAATGCAACAGTATAAAGAGGTGGGACCTTTAAGAGGTGATTAGGTCGTGAGGGCTGAGACATGGATTAATGCCATTATTATGGGAGTGGATTAGTTATAGTAGGGGAGGTTCCTATAAAAGGATATATTTAGCCTCATCCCCCTTTCTCTTCCTTGTGCACACACACGTGAGTATTCATGTGCTCTCTTGTCCTTGCACCTTCTGCCAGGAGATGATGTCACAAGGAGGCCCTGGCCACAAGTAGGCCCCTCAACCTTGGACTTCTGCAGCCTCCAAAATTGTGATAAAGAAATATATTTTCGTTGTGAATTATTCAGTCTCAAATACTGTGTTATAGCAGCACAGAACAGACTAGGACACATTTATTTTGACTAAACTTCAGTTTCCTTAGTTATAATTGAGGGAATTAGATTCGATGATTTCTGGGGTGCCGTACTATTTTCTCTTTTAGGAGTTGTTTCTTTTTAAAATTTTATTTGTTTTTCAAGAATAGTTGATATTGTTTCATTTTATTTTTTAAGTGTTTATGCTTGGGGAATTGACTACACATGAAGAATGAATAGATGACTATACTAATGTATCACAAAACATTTCACAATTATAATTAAGACTTTCTGATGTATTTGGAACATTTTGCTTACTTGATTTTTATCTTTTGAATTCAATTCTTATTAATAAAAATAAGAATCTTGAAAAGTTCCCAAGCCTTAAATTCTATTATATTACTTACTTATTTGAAATTTAACCTTATAAATTTCTTGGAAGAAATTTACCGTCTTTTTTTTTTTTTTTTTTTTGGTAGAGACAGAGTTTTGCTTTACAGCCCTTGGTAGAGTGTGTGAGCCCATGGCGTCACACAGCTCACAGCAACCTCCAACTTCTGAGCTTAGGCGATTCTCTTGCCTCAGCCTCCCAAGTACCTGGGACTACAGGCACCCACCACAATGCAGGGCTATTTTTGTTGTTGTTGTTGCAATTTGGACGGGTGGGGTTCGAAATTTACCTTCTTTTTTTTCACATAGGATAGTGCTGCCAGACTCCCATTATATTTTCTGAACTATTTAAATAACATAAACTAATGATAAAATCCAGACTGACCTGTTCACTACTGCTGCCACTGCTGGGCCAAAGTGTGACAGGAGAGACCTGGGACCCCTAGGATAATTCCACTGCCCTGCTATGGGCTGCTGTGAAACCAAAGCATGAGCAGACTGCACACCCCACAGCTTTTAGCCAGTCTGCTCATATGAGAGGGACCACACCCTCTATGGTCACAAGCCCATAGCCAGTACCACTTCAAGGTCTAATGCTGGGCTGCACTCACCCTTGAGCCAAGCTCAGGTTGCTGCTGCTGCTGCAGCTACCACCAGGTTGAGGAGGAAAAACAAAGACCGGGCATTCCCACACATCCCTGGGACAACTCTCTCTGTCCTGCTATCGGCGGCTTTGTGACTGAGACATGAGCAGTCTGAACTCCCAACTGCTTTTTCCTCAGGCTGCTCTACCTAAGACGGTCTCCACCTTCTTAGGTAGAGCCCCTCTACCTAACTAGGCAGAGCCATGGCTGGGACTATTCCAAGATTAGCTACTGAAAGTTTGTGCCCAGCCCTTAGGTTGAGCTCAGGTGATGCAGCCACAGCCTTTGGCAGATCCAAGAGGAAAAGGGGAGACTAGGCACTCCCATGCACCCCTAGGACATACGTCACCACCCTGCTATTGGCTTCTGTGAGGCCAAGACATGGGTAGACAGCACTATGCAAAGCTGTTCCCACTGAGATGGGCCCCAACCTCCCTGGTGGCAGGCCGACACAGCTTATACCCAAGTATTCCACCAGTGGCCTGCAGACCACATACTGCCTTTGCATGGCACAGGCAGCATGTGAAGGCACCAGAGGACCTGAGCAAAAGTCTGCTGGCCTGAACCCATCACCCCCAGTGCTTTAGTACACCACCCAAGTGCCCAGAAATTTCATGGTTAAGTCCAACAATTTTAGAACCTGATCACTACTATTGGGTCTGAGGTTGGGCTGATTCAACATGCTGATATCATCACAGCTGACACCTACCTGCACCTTCTACCAGTGTCCCAGGGCTTTGGCCCACCCAACTCACTGCAGCTACCAGCAATGCCAACACAGACTACTTGGGTCCCAGTATTGTGCTCCACCACCACTACTGACATCACCTAAATCACACCTGCTGTTCAGAGTCCTGAAAACCCATCCTCCCCTCTGGCCCACCATTGTCACTAACAGCATCTGAGCAAGCCACCTGAAAGTTGAAGAAGCAGCTTTCTAGGAGCCACTAATAATCATGGTAGCATAAACCAGACTGGAGTCTATGAATAGGCAGACACAGTCCATCACTGAGGCTCAAAGACTGGCCAATTTGGATATCCTAGTCCCCTGTTAAACATTGCCATAGGGTAATATGGTTACCATATCCTAAGCCACTGAGGAAATTGAAGATACCATTTGACACTATGGCCTGTCAAAGAAATTATACAGAGATCACAACACCTAAAATCAAAGCCAAAGTGCCCTAGTCAACCAACAACATATATACATCTTCAGGAAGATACCCTTCCCTATGAAAGCAACTTCAGAAAGTTGGCAGCACTCTGCAAAGCTGCTCCAGTGACTGTTACTATTGTAGATACACAAGTATAAAGGTAAGAACTCAGGAAACAGGAAAAAGGAAGAAAATATGACATAAACAAAAGACCACAACAATTGTTGCTGTCAAAAAGAAATCTTTGATATGCTACATACAGAATTCAAAATATTGATTTTAAAGAAGTTCAATGAGACACAATAGAAATCAGAAAAACAATACAAAGAAAGCAGAAAATCAATATAGATTTGAATAAGAAATACACCAAGGAGATAGATATTTAAAAAAAAAAACAAAAAGCCCAGAAATTGTGGAACTGAAAAATTCACCAAAAGATATACAAAATGTATTAGAACACTTCAATAATAGACTAGACCATGAAGAAACTTGAAGATAGGTCTTTTGAAATAACCCAATCAGGCAAAAACAAGGAGAAAAATCATTAAAAAAAATAAACAAAGCCTTTAATACTTCTGGTACTACATGAAGTGACTGAATTTATGAATTAACAGTATTCCTGAAGGGGAAGACAAATCAAAATGCTTAGATAGTCTATTTAAGGAAATATTTAAGGAAATAATTGGTGAAAACATTCCAAGTCCCAAAAGAAAGTTAGATATTCCCAGACAAATACACTGCAAAAATCATGTCATCACGGCATATTACAATCAGAGTGACTAAAGTCAAAGGGAAAGAAAGAATTTTAAAATCAGCATCCATTGGACTGACAGTAGACTTCTCAGCATAAACCTTGTAGGCCAGAAGAGAATGAGATGGCATTTTCAAACTGCTAAAACAAGATAATTGTCAACCCCAAATTTTATACCCTGTTAGAATGAGCTCCATAAATAAAGAAAAAATAAAAGCTGAGAGAATTTGACACCAGCACACCAACCTTACAAGAAAAGCTAGGGTGGGACCCGTGGCTCACATCTGTAATCCTAGCATTCGAGGAGGACGAGGTGGGCAGATCTCTGGAGCTCATGAATTCAAGACCAACTTGAGCAAAAGCGAGACCTTGTCTCTACTAAAAACAGAAAAACTGAGGCAAGAGGATAGCTTGAGCTCAAGAGTTAGAGGTTGTGTAAGTTATGACATCATTGCAGTCTACCAAGGGTGACAAAATGAGACTCTGTCTCAAAAACAAAACAAAATAAAACGAAAACCTTAACCCAGACGCAAGTAGAAATAAAATACCTAAATATTCCTATAACCATTAGAAAAAATTCAATCAGTAGTTTGTTTAAAATCTTTCCTCATATAAAACTCTAGGCCTACTCAAAAAGGCTCCAGGGGAAAATTCAAATGGTATAAAGTAATCATGGGGCAGAATCAGTGGAAAAACTCTGGTAACATGAATAACCAGAATAGATCAACTCCCCCAAGGAAAGATAGGGCAGATGTAACTGAAGATCCCATTCATAAACAGCTGGCAGAGATGTCAGAAATCAAATTCAGGATTTGAATTGCAAACAAGATTAATATAATAGAGGAAAAGTTGGAATTAGAAATTTGAGGAGCAATTCAAAAATCAGAATTAGAAATTCGAGGAGAAATTCAAAAGTTGTCTCAAGAATTTAATAAATTTAAAGACAAAACCTCCAAAGATTTTGATGCACTGAAGCAAGAACTTTCAGCCCTCAAAGATCTGAAAAATACAGTAGTATCCCTCAGGAACAGAGTGGAGCAGGCAGAAGAAAGGATTTCTGACATTGAAGACAAAGCATTTGAATGCTCCCAACTCTCAAAGAGGAAGAGAAATGGAGAGCAAAAACATATCATTCTCTCAGAGAGCTCTGGGATAATTCGAAGAAGGCTAATATCTACCTTATTGGAATCCCTGAAAGTGATGAAGTGAGCTCACAAGGCACAGAGGCCCTTCTCCATGAAATTATGAAAGAGAATTTTCCAGACATGCCAAGAGATTCTGAAATTCAGATATCAGACAGTTTCAGAACCCCAGCACGACTCAATCTGAATAAGACATCTCCCAGGCATATCATAATTAACTTCACTAGTGTTAATATGAAAGAGAAAATTCTGAAAGCAGCCAGACGCAAGAAATCCATTACCTACAAAGGGAAGAATATTAGAATGACTGCAGATCTCTCTGCTTAAACCTTTCAAACCAGAAGAGGGTGGTCATCGACTTTTAGTCTCCTAAAACAAAATAACTTTCAACCCCGGATCCTGTATCCAGTTAAACTGAGTTTCATTTATGATGGAGAAATTAAATATTTTAATCACATTCATATGTTGAAGAAATTTGCCATAACCAAACCAGCTCTTCAGGATATTCTCAGACCCATCCTCCATAATGACCAGCCCAATCCTCTACCACAAAAGTAAACTCACTCAGAAACTTTTGATCAAACTCCAACTTCCACAGTGGTGAAAGGATTAAAAATGTCCACTGGAGTTTCGAAAATCTCAATACCCCAAATTTTACCAGACTTATCAATATTCTCAATTAATGTGAACAGCTTAAACTGTCCTCTAAAGAGGCACAGGTTAGCTGACTGGATACAAAAACTCAGGCCTGATGTTTGCTGCATACAAGAGTCACATCTTACCTTAAAAGATAAATAGAGACTCAGGGTGAAAGGATGTTCATCCATATTTCAGGCAAATGGTAATCAGAAAAAAGCAGGCATTGCAATTCTATTTGTAGACACAATAGGATTTAAACCAACAAAAGTGGCTCGGCGCCTGTGGCTCAAGAAGCTAAGGTGCCAGCCAGATACACCTCAACTGTTAGTTTCAAATCCATCCCAAGCCCACCAAACAGACAATTATGGCTGCAACCAAAAAATGGCCAGGTTTTGTGGAAGGCACCTGTAGTCCCAGCTACTTGCGAGGCAGAGGCAGGAGAATCGCTTGAGCCCAGGACTTGGAGGTTGCTATGAGTGGCATCACAGCACTCTACCCAGGGAAACAGCTTGAGGCTCTGTCTCAAAAAAATAAAATAAATAAAATAAACCGACAAAAGTAAAGAAGGATAAGAATGGTCACTTCATATTTGTTAAGGGTAATACTCAATACGATGAGATTTCAATTATGACTATTTATACAACCAACGAGAATGCGCTTCAATTTATAAGAGAAACACTAACAGACATGAGCAACTTGATTTCCTCCAGCTCCATAATAGTCGGAGATTTCAAAACTCCTGTGGCAGTGTTGGATAGATCCTCCAAAAAGAAGCTGAGCAAAGAAATTTTAGATTTAAATCTAACCATCCAACATTTGGATTTAGCAGACACCTACAGAACATTTCATCCCAACAAAACTAAATACACATACTTCTCATCACCCCATGGAACATACTCCAAAATTGATCACATCTTAGGTCACAAGTCTAACCTCAGTAAACTTAGAAGAATAGAAATTATTCCTTGCATCCTCTCAGACCACCATGGAATAAAAGTTGAGCTGACTAACAACAGGAATCTGCATACTCATACAAAAACATGGAAGCTAAATAACCTTATGCTGAATGATAGCTGGGTCAGAGATGAGATTTAGAAGGAAATTGCCAAAGTTTTGGAACAATACGACAATGAAGACACGAATTATCAGAACCTCTGGGATAGCGCAAAGGCAGTCCTAAGAGAGAAATTTATAGCACTACAAGCCTTTCTCAAGAGAACGGAAAGAGAGGAAGTTAACAATTTAATGGGACATTTCAAGGAACTGGAAAAGGAAGAACATTCCAACCCCGAACCCAAAAGAAAAGAAATAACCAAAATTAGAGCAGAATTAAATGAAATTGAAAACAAAAGAATTATACAACAGATCAATAAATCGAAAATTTGGTTTTTAGAAAAGGTCAATAAAGTAGATAAGCCTTTGGCTAACCTAACCAGGAAAAAAAGAGTAAAATCTCTAATTTCATCAGTCAGAAATGACAAAGATGAAATAACAACAGACTCCTCAGAAATTCAAAAAATCCTTCATGGATATATTACAAGAAACTTTATTCTAGAAATATGAAAATCTGAAGAAAATTGACCAATACTTGGAAGCACTTCCAAGACTTAACAAAAATCAAGTGGAAATGTTGAACAGGCCAATAGCAAGTTCTGAAATAGCATCAACCATACGAGATCTCCCTAAAAAGAAAAGCCCGGGACTAGATGGCTTCATGTCAGAATTCTACCACACCTTTAAAGAGGAACAAGTACCTATATTATGCAACCTGTTCCAAAAGGTTGTAGAAAAAGAAGGAAGACTACCCAACACATTCTATGAAGCAAACATCACCCTGATCCCCAAACCAGGAAAAGACCCAACAAGAAAAGAAAATTATAGACCAGTATCACTAATGAATATAGATGTAAAAATACTCAACAAGATCCTAACAAACAGAATACAGCAACATATCAAACAAATTATACATCACGACCAAGTCGGTTTTATCCCAGGGTCTCAAGACTGGTTTAATATATGTAAATCTTTAAGTATAATTCAGCACATAAACAAATTAAAAAACAAAGACCATATGAGTCTCTCAGGTGATGCAGAAAAATCTTTTGATGATATCCAGCACCCTTCATGATCAGAACACTTAAGAGAATTGGTACAGAAGGGACATTTCTTAAACTGATAGAGGCCATCTACAGCAAACCCACAGCCAATATCATATTGCATGGAGTTAAATTGAAATCATTTCCACTCAGATCAGGAAGCAGACATGCTGCCCATTGTCTCCACTGCTCTTTAACATTGTAATGGAAGTCTTAGCCATTGCAATTAGGGAAGAAAAGGTGATCAAGGGTATCCATATAGGGTCAGAAGAGATCAAACTTTCGTTCTTCACAGATGATATGATTCTATATCTGGAAAACACCAGGGATTCTACTACAAAACTCTTAGAAGTGATCAAGGAATACAGCAGCGCCTCAGGTTACAAAATCAACATTCATAAATCAGTAGCCTTTATATACACCAACAATAGTCAAGCTGAAAAAACAGTTAAGGACTCTATTCCATTCACAGTAGTGACAAAGAAGATGAAATATTTGGGAGTTTACCTAACAAAAGATGTGAACGATCTCTATAAAGAGAACTATGAAACTCTAAGAAAAGAAATAGCTGAAAACATTAACAAATGGAAAAAGATACCATGCTCATGGCTGGGAAGAATCAACATTGTTAAAATATCCATACTACCGAAAGCAATATACAATTTTAATGCAATCCCTAATAAAGCTCCACTGTCATACTTTAAAGATCTTGAAAAAACAATACTTCGTTTTATATGGAATTAGAAAAAACCCTGTATAGCCAAGATATTACTCAGAAACAAAAACAAAGTGGGAGGAATCAAGCTACCAGACCTCAGACTATACTATAAATCGATAGTGATCAAAATAGCATGGTACTGGCACAGAAACAGAGAAGTAAATGTCTGGAACAGAATAGAGAACCAAGAGATAAATCCAGGTACTTACTATTATCTGATCTTTGACAAGCCAATTAAAAACATTCAGTGAGGAAAAGATTCCCTATTTAACAAATGGTGCTGGGTGAACTGGCTGCCAATTTGTAGAAGACTGAAATTGGACCCATACTTTTCACAATTAACTAAGATAGACTCTCAATGAATTAAAGATTTAAACTTAAGACATGAAACTATAAAAATGCTAGAAGAGAGTGCAGGGAAAACCCTTGAAGAAATCGGTCTGGGCAAGTAATTTATGAGGAGGAGCCCCTGGGCAACTGAAGCAGCTTCAAAAATATACTACTGGGACCTGATCAAACTAAAAAGCTTCTGCACAGCCAAGAACACAGTAAGTAAAGCAAGCAGACAGCCCTCAGAATGGAAGAAGATATTTGCAGGTTATGTCTCCGACAAAGGTTTAATAACCAGAATCCAGAGAACTCAAACATATAAGCAAGAAAAGAACAAGTGATCCCATCGCAGGCTGGGCAAGGAACTTGAAGAGAAAATTCTCTGAAGAAGACAGGCACACAGCCTACAGACATATGAAAAATGCTCATCATCTTTAATCATCAGAGAAATGAAAATCAAAACTACCTTGAGATACCATCTAACTCCAGTAAGACTAGCCCATATCACAAAATCCCAAGACCAGAGATGTTGGCGTGGA